>CAVNYN010283352.1:0-46207 GCA_963692815.1 Nyctanthes arbor-tristis | reverse complement strand
TCTTGGCCATCCTGATTTGTTTCCTACACTATGACCTATTCAATGATCCCGGAATAGGGAAGATTAGTGTGGTGTTTGCTTTGAATTGGAATCTCAGTATGGGTCTACCGGGGTTCATTGTGGATCCACTTAATTGATATGAATCTGGCGCGCACCACGGATAGTAGTATAACTAGCGATAGGGCCCTTTTGTGCATTGAAACGTTTTGTACATGCAATGATTTGCTTGGAAATGAGTTTCCTAAACGAAAGGTGAATCAAAGGATTGTGTTATTCACTTAGTACGTTGTACTCACTCCCCACTTATTACAATTTTTGTAGATATTGGAGTCATAACAATTGAAAAGCAAGGCAAGCTGGATGTTGGATCGTGCTCGCAAATGGGAGTAGAGTTGTGCATGTGGTGTAAACCTGTTCTTGAAACTATCACGAATTTAATACTTTTATGCCCATCCCTATAGTATAAATGTTTTTACATCTTATAACATATAAGACATTAGAGAGATATAATCTTTCTATTGATTTGAATTCTACTTTTCATTGTAAAAGTTTTCTAATGAGTTGGCCCACCTTGGAAATCAATGAAATATGTTTATTAATACAATTTCTTGTGTTTTCATATTTCTTGAAAAACCTAGCTTTAATGTTTCTTTAAAAGGTTGACGATTTGTTAACTTATAAAATTATCTTTATCTACTAAACTCAGTAAGATAAGATAAATTGGATTGTTTCGCACGTCCCGTCCCCGTTATTTGAATAAAAGCTTCCGCTACTGAGTTTGTAAATTTCCCTAAGACATTCGAAAATATTGTAAAGTTAGTGGGGGCGTGACAACATGTGCTTATATTTTTTAAAAAAAAAAGTACATGTGCATATATTTCAATATTATATACAAGACGTGTAACACATGTACTTATCACTCAAATGTCACTCAAATGTCTATATTACACGCTGAATTTAATGTCACAATAAAATATTTCCCCTTTATTAATAGTAAATATTTACTTCATTGTTAATAGAGTAGTGCTATTTATCTACGCTGAAGACATGTCTTCAGTATTATCGGTATTTTCTCATTAAAGGATGAGTGGATAATCATAAATACATGGAGACATCCACTCATTTATTCTCCAATGAGAGAATGTTAATTAGACTGAAAATCAGTTTTTGGTCTAGATAAATAGTATTATTTTTATTAATATATTCATTGTTATGTATTGATTATTAGTAATAAACTAGTTATATACCTGTGCATTACACGGAATATAATAATTAGCAAAAACAAATGTGTAGTAATTTGAAAAACTAAATAATTATAATTTTATTGTGTGCTATTCACTCATATATACATATATATATGTGTGTGTGTGTGTGTGTGTGTATTACTAATATATATAAATAGAATAAAATTGAAATGAACAATATTTTCACTTGGTACAAAGCTAATTAAATTATCACTTTTAGAACAACATTCTTAAGTAATAAAAATGAGAATGAGGAACTTTTACAAAATTAATTTCATATTGAGTATAGAAACTAAGAAACTATGGAAAAGAAAGGAAACAAAATTTATACAACTCCAAAATGACTCTACACCCGCATTCTTAGTCAATAAGGTGTGAATGATATTTATTTATTAAGAGTTGTGTTGTGCTACTTGAACAAAACAATCCACAAAAACTTAAAGAAAACTAACACATGGCATCATCTTGTTTTTTAACACATCACATTACTTTTTCATCAATAATTATCACATGGGTCACATCTCTATTTTTCACCCTTTTTGTCTACTCGTTTGTCTAAATAGAATTTTTCTTTATTAAAAAGAATTATTTTCCACATATATTCTCCACCGTATATTCTTAGAAAAATTATTTTTCGCATTTCCTCATCATTATTCACTAAATATGCTTTAAAAAATCTAAAGTACACAGTCTCCTATTACAAAAAGCCAAAGAGAAACAATATTACAACAAATGATAAATTCTATATAATTTACTTTTTACCCCTAATATTAATTTTTAATCATTTTCCATTTTAAAAAGAATTAAAAGAATTTTTTATTTTTGCTCTAAATCATTATCATCAAACATTATTACTATCATATTCCCTCAAATTAAATTTCTACCAATTATGGGTTCTCAGAAAAAAATTATTAAATTAAATAATATACTACATATATAATCTTATGTTTTATGACGTGTGATTTATCGTATTGAATTAAAGTAAAAATTTTGAAACTGATTTGATTTTACTTTATTATTATATCATCAACTAGATTTCCACCCGTGTGTTACACGAGTAGAGTTCTAAGTGAAATTAAATACATAAATAAAGAACTCACTTGATTTGACTTATCATTCAATGCCACCTTGATATGGTGTCAAGCACTAGTCGTGCTAAATAACATTACTCTAAAATATAATATAATTGTGCTTGTCAAATTTAATGTCATTAAAAAACTTAAAAACACAACATGTATGGAATAAATGTGCATCATATATTTACAAATAGCATACAATCAATTATTTATTTTGTTGACATAATTTTAAATTCTTGTTATTAGTCCATAGATATATCGATAAATCAATAATTTTTTTATTAATTCTTATAAATAATTTTTAAGGACAGTAAAACTCGATAGCATAATTCTATATTTAATTTCACACCCGTATATCTACAGACATACCATATATGCTTCACATCTGTTTGCTTTATGGACATGTTATAGTGACAAAATAAAATACAATAAAGTATGAGAACATAAAATCATGAAATTATATAATCGAACAAAGTAAAATTGAATTTCATTAGGCAAATATGAGATATATCTAACTAAAATGTAGCACGTAGATAGAATCTCAAAATAAAAATATTAAATTAAATGATTAAGCGGAAAAATATAACAATAAGGAAAAATATAATAATAATATTGAAATCTTGATTGATATATTATCTATTTCCATGTAATTAAAATCCATTAAGCAAATATAAGATATATATAACCAAAATATAACATATAGATAAAGTGTCAAAATAAAAATATTAAATTAAATGGTTAAAAGGAAAAGTATAATAATTGAACGAATAATTTTTTTATTAATTTCTATTTTTTATTTCCTTTAAAGACAATAAAATTCGATAGTATTATATATTAGTTTCACACTCGTGCGTTTCACAGACATAATATGTTTTACACCTGTACGTTTCACAGACATATTATGCTGACAAAATAAAATATAATAAAGTAAGAGAATATAAAATGATAAAATTACACAATCGAACAAAGTAAAATTAAAATCCATTAGACAAATATGAGATATATCTAACCAAAATATAATATATAGATAGAGTCTCAAAATAAAAGGATTAAATTAAATGATTAAAAGGAAAAATATAATAATAAGAAAAAAGTAATATTGAAATCAAGATTGATATATTATCTATTTTCATGTAATTCAAACTCATTAGGCAAACGTGAGATATATATAACCAAAATATAATATGTAGATAGAGTCTCAAAATATAAATATTAAATTAAATGATTAATAGGAAAAACATAATAATAAGAAAAAGTATAATAAATAAACCAATAATTTTTTTATTAATTCTTATTTTTTATTTTATTTAAATGCTATAAAACTCGATAGTATAATCTATATTAGTTTCGCACCCGTACATTTACGAACTGCTATGTTTAACACTTGTACTTTTCATGGATATATTATGTTGAAAAAGTAAAATATAATATATTAGCAGAACAAAAAATCATAAAATTATACAATCAGACATAATAAAATTGATTAAAATGTAATATGTAGATAGAGTTATGAAATAAAAATATTAAGTTAATATATAGATAGAATCTCAAAATAAAATGTTAAATTAATATGTAGATAGAGTTCTAAAATAAAAATATTAAATTAATTGTTTAAAAGGAAAAATATAACAATAAGAAAAAAGTATAATAAATGAACCACTAATTTTTTATTAATTCTTATTTTTTATTTCCTTTAAAGACAATAAAATCTGATAGTATAATTTATATTAGTTTCACACCCGTACATTTACGTACTACTATGTTTAACACTCGTGCGTTTCATGAACACATTATGCTGAGAAAATAAATATAATATATTAAGAGAACATAAAATCATGAAATTATACAATCGGATATAGTAAAATTGATTAAAATATAATATGTAGATAGAGTTTTGAAATAAAAATATTAAATTAATATATAGATAGAGTTCTGAAATAAAAATATTAAATTAATTAATTAAAAGGAAAAGCATGACAATAAAGAAAAGTATAATAATAATAATGATATCATCAATTGATTTTAAAGGAGCCAGACAATGAGTGGGAAAATCATTTTTAATTGAACCCACAGTCTAATTGAGCCAGCTAAACTGTTAATTAATATATATATATATATAAATATATATCACAGATAGACACTTAATCGAAATAAAAAAGAAATCTCAATAACTCAATACTTAGAAATTTATCTATCAACTATTAGAATTTTGAAGAAATATTAAATCTTTGAAGATAGTCTAAAAACTAATAGAATATGTATAACAAATATTAATAGATAACAAATAACATATTATATATAGAATAAAAATATTTATAAATTTTTACATATTATTATAAAATAAAATGATAGCAAAAAGTAACAAATTGATAAGTGTTACTTTTTATCTAAACATAATGAATAAGTATTACTATTATTATTATAAAATAAAATAAAGTAAGAAAATAAAAAAAACATATAAAAATAGGATAGTGGTTTTGGCCGGAAAATTTGCATATAACCGCTATCCTACTTAAATATGTATAAGATAAAAATATGATTTTTCTTATTTTAATAATAATGATATATAACTTCATAAGGTTGTATATTAATAATATTAATATTAATTATTATAATTTTTATATATTTAATTCTATATAGAATTTATCTCTTATTGTACATTTTTTATCACTAAGTTAAATATTCATAAGTTCTTACTTTTATGAGTTTATAAATTTGAAAGTTTTCTTCTAAGCAACTTAACTTCGTTGAGAGTAACTTTGTCAAATTATCTTTTAAACTTTTATTGTGGTTCGATAGAGTCGAGATGTTAGTTCATCTCGCCAGACTTGCTAGACATACACGTAACAAGAGACTATTAGATAACTGACATGTGAGTTGACCTAATGTAGGACAACTCGTAATCTCACGGCACATATGTATTGGCAGGATAAAGTCTGGCGAGAAATCTAGACTACTATTAGATGAGAGCTAAAAGGCAATTATGAAAATAAAATAAAAAATTATTTTAAAAATTTTATTCTAATTTCGTTCTTAATATTTTTGTATTGACTTGTGGAGAAGATAAAGAATTACATCTTTTAATCATAGAAAACACTTATAGGAAGTTTTAATATTATATTATTAAAATTAGAGCGGATTAAAGTTTTACTTTACATTTTAAAGCATAAAAATGGCCTCCCGCCATACTTTAGATTATCTCGTTAAATGCATATGTGGTGAGAGATCATTGGACAACTAATGAGTTGGACTGTCTAATTGTCTCCCACTACGGGTACGTCTAGACTGTCCAATAATCCCACAAATATATGCCAAAATGAGTAATTCTAGAGAGACATGAAAAATAG
The DNA here is from genome assembly GCA_963692815.1 of Nyctanthes arbor-tristis. NCBI lineage: Eukaryota > Viridiplantae > Streptophyta > Magnoliopsida > Lamiales > Oleaceae > Nyctanthes > Nyctanthes arbor-tristis. The sequence goes on along the minus strand of CAVNYN010283352.1, from coordinate 40,540 downwards.
ACATTAATGAGTGACATTCTTATGTGGCACACATTCATTGAGTGATTGATTACATGACTACTTTTCTTCATCTAATGTAAGTGTGCCACATAAAAATATTACATATTAATGTTTCTTTTTCATGTCTCCCTATAATTATTGTGACAAAATTCTCTAGAAAACCAACATGTGAAATGTTTTGGCAGAATTCTCTATAATCCCTTCAACAGCTAGAAAGAAACGGAATATTCTAGCAACATAGTTTGGAATAATTTTTTTATAAATATCTTAGATATTAATATAGAGAATTTTAGAGGCTCAATTGTAGTCATTAAATCAAATTAATCTCAACCATCTATTATAAGGAAGTGGAACTATAAATAGAAGATTGATCATTCATTTGGAATGATAACCATATTTTATATAAAATTGAATTGCGTTTTTGTCGATACAATGCTTATATTATCTACTTAGACTAACATTTCAATTGCTTTAATAACTTTTTGTATAAGAATTCAAGGTATTGATCATAGAATTAAAACTTTAGAGTGATTATAAAACCGACACTTGAGAGATCACCTATAAAATAAGCGTGAAAGAACATTAAGCATGGGAGAACGAATACAAGCATACGGTAATTAACGATGTGTATGAATGAGGCGACAATGCAATAATGATAAGAGATTCAGCAATGAGGATTAGCATCCTGTTCTTCATAAATGCCCCCATCACAAAGAGAGGGCTTGAAACGCTCTAACCAACTGAGCTATTCTAGCCTAATGATGTCAGTTATAAAAATTAAAAAAATTAAAAATAAAATAAACGCTAGAAGAGGGCCTGAACCTCCAACCTTGTGGTTAAGGGTCACACACTCTAACCAACAGAGCTATTCCAACTTAATAATGTCATTTATAAAAATGTTACTATTTTTCACAATGAGAAAGCAGCTGAAAAACGCAGAAGAACTCGAAAAAGACTCACCAAAGTCCAACTATTTCCCCCACTAGAAATTGATCTCGATTTCTTTTTTGGGACCCAAAAACTTTAAGATTCCGTATGTATTGGTTTTCTTTTTTGCTTGAGTCATAGATTGCTGTCGCGGCTGTGGTTTGATTTTCTACCTGTTTAAATTAAATTAGAAGGTCACTATTCTTTTTGAAAAGGGTTTCAATTTTCTTTTAGTTTTCCTTTTCTAATTAATGCTCTTTTACCATCTTAAGTAGGTTTAGGTACACTTTGAGCCCTGTTGGTTCTATATATTCCTACTATAAGTATAGGGTTCATTGTATTCTTTATTTACACATACAAATTTCTTGTCTTCTTAAAAACTTGCAAGTTCCTTCTTGCGCAAACAAAAACTTAGAATAAAAACTTTGAGAAATTTTCTACTCGACTACTCGGGTTTCCGTTTATCCAAGATGTCTTAATCTCACTAAGATTTCTACTATAATGAAAACCATGCTGCATTTCTTACGACAGCTGTTTGACTTTTCTATTTTGATGAGAATAATAGATAATAAAGTATCATAATAACTTAATAGAAACATATGTCCTTGGATGTGAGAGGATTGCAAGCAACGCGCTACTTTAATAGGGAATTTGGATTGAACTGGACGGCCAGGGCTCTCTCTGAAGAAATTAGCAAACGTTAGGGGTGTTCAGCGTAGAAATGAAAGGTTAGGGGGCATTTACAAAGTGAAGACAAAGGTTAGGGGCCATTTGTATAATTAAGCCGTAAATTGTAGGATTCACCTCGGCTTATTACTCCCAAACGCTCATCCTTCTTCGACTGAATTTATTTGACTAACCTAGCTACAATGCCTAGCTAATTGGGCCACCTCCATCTTTGCTTTGTTGCTGGATCCCATAATATTTGGCTCTGCTTTTGAGGAACATGGAAAATTATCACCTCAAACAAAAAAGTATAGGCCCTCATTCAAATTTCTATTTATTCTTGCACCTTGTCATTTTATTTTAACCATTAGTGTTACTCTCTGGCCATTATCCATGTTTCCTCTCACAAAATCATTTCTACTTGCACACCTTTTGCTCTTGTTCCTCTTGATCCAGTCAATTCATACCATTCCTAGCATCATCTCTCTCAATGGTAAGTGCCGGGATAAATGTGGCAGTGTCCCCATAAAGTATCCCTTCGGTTCAGGTTTTGGTTGCGGGCATCCTGCTTTTGCTAGATACATAAAATGCAGTTATGGAACGCTCCAGTTCTCGGCTGGTACTGGTACTTACACAGTATCTTCGATAGATTACTTGAGCAACACTATGGTGATTGCAGACCCCCTCATGTCCACATGTTCATCAATGCAAAACTCAGGAAGCTTTACTTTAGAACGTACAAGTCCTTTTAGTGTATTGCCGGACAATATATTTGTTTTGCTTGGATGCTCTACGACTTCCCCTGTATTTGATAGAAATGCAGATTTTTGTGATACGGGTTCTGGTTTAAATGTGTGTAGAGGCTTGTATTCATGTAGGGCAGTTGAAGGAATTGGCCTGGAACCACATGGAGGAATATCCACTTGCTGTGGAGGAATATCCACTTGCTGTGTTTATGATCCACCAACTGCACTTGGTTCCGGTTACAGTTTGGATCTTCCTAAGCTTCAGTGTTCATCATATTCAGCATTGTATGGATTTGGAGGGGATGAAGGGAATCCAATGAAATGGCAGTATGGGATTTCCTTGCAATACAACAACTCATATTACAGTAATGAATGCAAGAATTGTGAAGATTCTGGAGGCTTTTGTGGGTTTTCTGGCTTGGGAGAATCCTTTGCTTGTATTTGTCAGAATGGGATGAACACCACCATCAATTGCTATGGAAGAGGTTGGTTTTATCCGATCAGATTCATTTTTTCGTCAATATGTTAACAGTTAGTATGGACTGATGATTTTTCTTGATGTGATCAGGATATGCTTGGAGTGGGACACGGAGACACAAAATTCAAACCAAATTGAGCATTGGAGGTTTAAAAGCAATCCTCTTTTTTCAAAAAAAAAAAAAGTTATTCCTTGACCAATCATCATGGGAAAAAATTCTTGCATTTACACCTCTTTTCGCTCATTTTCGTGAACTTTTGCTTAAAAGGTTTCAAACAGAAAAGCTTCCCACTTTAACACTATCTCAAGTAAAAAAGGGCTAAACATGCCTGTGAATTTTGCTGTTTTCTGATAAATCTGTAACGTACGTCGTTCGTTTTGTTTTCTTCTTTGTAAACTTTTCAGGTGTTTTGCTTCTGTGGACGATGTTTTTCCTCTAAAGCAGGGGAAGCTTGTTTCAGTTCATGACCTGTAAATCGACGCTCTTCCGATGGAAGACTTCCACATTCTTCACCTTCACTTGTGATCCTCTGCAAAATTTCCTAGAGTTCTATTAGACTGATCTAAAGGCAGAAATATTGATGGTTAATGGAATGATGATGATTAGTTTCATATTCTCTTTCTTTTTTACCCCCCTTTATCGATGAATTTAAAAGGATATCTAGTATTAATAGCCTGATTTCTCCTATTACATCTATCCCCTTCTTTTTCTGAGTCATTCTAGGGAGAGGAGCTTAGGGAGAGTATTCCTCTTCCTAGAATTTTTGTTCTTTTTCTTATTACGTCTAGTATTAAGCTTTTATAGAGTTTAGATTTTTGTTTTCATGACGTAAAATTCACTTGAGATATGCTAAATTTGTCTTAATTTTAATAATTTTGTCTAATTCCATCGCTTGCAATAGATGACGAGTTAATCAGCAAACAAGATATCCCGCAAATATGTGATGTATATTGCATTGAGCCACCTACGTCCCGTTGAACCTTTTTATTTATCCACACTTCACACTTTTTCATACTTATACTCCTTGTTTCATTATCTTTTCTATGAAAATTACGTGATTTTTATTACTAGTTATTCTGAAAAATAAGAACTCACTTGTAAGTTTATTGATACTTACCATTTTATAATAACTGCAGTAAAAAATATAATTAGACGAATCCCTGCAACAAAGAATATATACTCGCGTAAACAACAAAAACTGTATATACTTGCGATCAAAAATTTGAGCCTCATTTTGCCGTGGAAGACATGGGATTGGACGTAATCTTGTGTGGCTTTGAAAAATCTGCAACCCAATTTCCTCCAAAATTACAAGGTTCTGTACTTCTGTTTCTACAGAAAACTGACACCTCACTCTTCAACTGAAAGCTCTGGATTTTCTTGTACTTTTTTTTAATTTCTTTTCCTGGTTTATTAATTAATTAGTTAATTACAAATGTCAAAATGTGGGCTTCACTTTCGCGGTGGCAGAGGCTCTACAAGCTCTTATTTTCATCGAAAATTTTTGACTTTGAGCCAATCTCTGATTCAAAAGTCATCATCTATTCACGAAGGATTTCAATTTTCTATCTTTTGTATTTCAAGATTCCTTAAAACCCATTAAACCGGATACTTCCTCTTGCAGAATCGGCGAGTTTTCGAAGTTTGCAAGTTTCCCTTCTTTGGGTTCTGCCTAATATTTGTGTTTCTGAGTTTCCGCTGCATCTTCTTCTCATTTTTCTTCTTCCATCTTATTAAGTAAAGGCCTTAGAATCTGGAAAATCTGAAAGTTCCGAAGAAACTTACTTTAAAAAAAAAAAGGAATGGATTTATGGGTTTTTGCAGCAGCTGCTGGAGCTGGATATACAGCAAAGAATTGGCAAAATTTTGCAGTGGAGGAACAAGGTCTAAGGGAACCACCTTCAAAAGTTACAGTCAGGGTACTGTCAGAATCATGGAATTTATTGCAACAGGTTCGAGATAAAACCTGTCCATTCCGCAGATTAGCACGACAAAAAGAACAAGGTGATGTAATTTCAGAGAAGCATAATGATTTAGGTGTAAATTTGTTGGAAATGGACAGGTCAAATTATTGGGATTCAGTAACAAAAGCTCCTTCAAGAAGAAATCCTTTTGAAAATATTGATGGGCGTGTGGATCATAGTGGTTTCTGGTTTTCTAAATTGCCACCTGTGTATAATGTAGGAGCAAGCTATGTAGATAATTCTGGATGTGATTATGCAGAAAGTTGTAATTTCCAGCGGTTTAGTAAGAACAAGCTTATTACAAGGTGTCGTCCGAGTTCTGTTAGGTCATTGAATTCCTTAGAAAGTTGCAGACAACAAAGAATAAGAAATTTAAGCAGTGGTTTATTGGCTGTAGAGGTTGAGTGTGGAAAAGAGGAAAGTCAGGAAAATTGTGCCTGTTTGGAAGAACACGATGCAGTGTCAATAGCTTCTTCCTTTGAACAAAATGAAAAAATTGAGCTCCAAAGAAAACCAGAAACGTACGGTGCTGTTTCGAGGCTGAGTGCTTCAAGCGATAGGGTGTCCAGCATATCGTTTCAATCAAATGGTTCGTCAACCTCTCTTGTTCCTAAATGTGTAGCTTCTGGCCTGATATTTATCTATTTGTTGTAATGCAATAACTTTAATTTAATTTGTGCTTTTGTAAAATTGTATTCTTTATGGGGGGTTTAAGTTTTGGTTCATATATTGATGAAATTGACAGAATGGCGCATGAGCTCCCTCCAGTTATACAAGTCCAAGGTTTTTTATCTCTTTTTCTGGAGGAGAATCTTATGATTTATAGTAATGTTGGAAATCCCTGATGTTGATGACTGTTATGATTCTCAAAAGACATGGACAATGTAGTTTTCGCTGCTCAGTCTGAACAGTACCATATTAGTTTAGTTGCCAGAATTTTATTTTCTCCACTAATCAGTATTTGGTGGGAATAATTATGTTTACTATCTAATATAAGACGAGTAATGGTTATAACCACTTTTTTTTCTTCTGATTGTTCAATTTTTCACTGTGCTGGACAGATTCCTATTGCAGCAGGATCTTGAAAAAAACTAGGAATCAGTAGATTTGTCACAACTAGTTGACATGCATCTTTTTAACAAGCTTTTTCATGTTTGATTTTTCTGTTAAATTTTCTTTTTCTGCCTCCAGGACATGATGGGATGCTTCTTTTCCTTGTTGGAATGACTCTTGGAATAATGCCTGCCGTTATGGCCAGTAAAAATGAGGTAGAGAAGTTGAAGAAGAACTCAAAGTCTAGTTCAAGATTTACATGAAGAACTTGATATGAAAGAAATGGTGACAGTGAAGGAGCTCTCCAACGACGGATATCACCCCCCTGGAACTGAGGATCAATCTCTCTCAATTCAGGAGCCAGTTGCATCTCGTTCAGAAATAGAAGTGAATGAACCGATTCCATATGACAGTTTAAATGCACATGACAAAAATTCTGAGACTTCAGAGTTGAGGAACAAGATTGAGGCAGAGCTCAAGGCTGAACTGGAGAGGCTGGAGCATGACATGATGACATCTAAGCTGGAAAGAACATCTAGTGCCTTTGATGTAAGGATGCATTCAGTCTTTATGAATCCAATAGCCTGCATGTGATACTAACTTGACCCCCGGCACGCACATGAACATGAAAGTCAGTCATAAGTCCCATTAATGCATTCTATTCGATTATGTTCTTTTACTTTTCCATTGTTTTCCTATGCTGCAGAGCATTCTCCACATGAAATTTCAGCCTCTTGTGGATAAATGTAGGACTACAATGTTTCTTGTATATAATCTTTTGTCAATGTGGACCTGCATCTATGCCAACTGTAAAACAAAATACCGAACTTGTTTTTAAATAGGTATGCTTCACAAAGAACACATAATTTATGTTGATGTTGGATGAGTACTTCTGCTCGATAATGCTGTTTTAGACTCTAAACAATAGTTAAAATTCATATACCGATCATAATCAAATACTGATTATCTAAGTTGTAGCTTGCTGCCAAGATTTATGTGGAGATTCTCGGTAAATAAATTTCTTGCATTTAAAATCTCCTTAGTAAGCAATGGGTCATAATCTTATGATGCTGTCATAATGTCATTCCTAAGACACTTGTGATTGATTACTTCCACTACTGATGTATGCTTCTAAGTTGTATTCATAGTTCTCAACTGATTGGTGCAGTTTAATTCGGACTGGGAACCATATACTGAGCAAGGGGACTTGAAATTTTCTGTGGCTAGTGAAAGTAATAACTCCAGGTCCGAGTCTCAGCGTGATGAAACAGAGACAACCCCTGATTTCTCACAACCTGCAAACTATGCAGTTTCTCCTCAGGAGCTGAGTTTACGCCTCCATGAGTTGATAGAATCTAGGCTTGAAGCACACATCAAGGAGCTCGAAATGGCTCTGGAGAACAGTGAAAAATACGTTCAATCTCTGGGACCCCAAAGCGGGGTCTCCAAAAGTATGTCTTACAGTGATACAGAATCCTCGTCTTCTCCTCTAAGTCCGGCATCTCTACATGAACACAACACAACAAACAGGCATATGAAGATGAATCTGTCCAGCAGTTCTTCCGGATGCATACAAAGAGTTCAATGAACCGTTACAAAGAGGCATGTGAAGACGAGTCTGTCAACCTCTCTTGATGCGTATAAAGAGATCAAGAAAAGAATTCATCATTCCATCTTCATAACAAATCTTGAGATGAATTTAGCATCAATCAACTCCGAACAGAATATAATTGTATGTACAGTCAACAGTCTACAAAGGAAATACTTTCTTGTACCTAAAATACATCAAAAAGGAGAAGTACAACATTCCACAAAATGCTCCTGTTACAAGAAGAACCCAGTTAAAAGTAGATGGGGTATCGAATATTGAATCTTCGAAGTTCATGCCAAAAACAGCAGTTACAACAGCAAATATGGTAGCCACGAAAGTTGCAGCCGTTAGAAGCAACTCAAATTGTATCAACTGGTTCTGAACATTTCCCTGTATTAAAAATATGAGAACACCGTAAATATTTTATATACTGAAATTTATGAAGTATATGAGATCCAAATTATTTAAAGATCCTAACCAGGTTTATGTTGATCAAATCCTCTGTATCATCAATGTACTCCTTAAGCTGCATCACCATAAAGCAATAAATATGTAAATGTAAAATTATATAGTTCCAAATGTTGACACTGCACATTGTGCGAAAAACACATAGAAGCTGCCAAGACAAAAGTGGTCTAGTGGCATCAAGTGGGTTTCCGACACCCTAGGTCTAGGGTTCCAACTCCTCTCCCTGACATTCCCATTATAACATGAAAAAAAAAAAAAAAAAAAGAGCACACACGCACACATGGAAGCTAGAACTTTGTTTTTGGATTTTTAGATTATACATCTGTTACAATTTGGTCATTCCGTGCGTGTCTATAGTTAAGCTAACAAAAGAAGCAACTGTGGCAGTCTAGTTAGCAAATCTATGCCACCTTTTCATAATTTCATGAGACCGGCAACTTGGAAGAAACTGAAGTTCAGTACCGACATAAAATTAGCTAAATTTCGTGACCAATAGTTTATCTATCCTGCATCTACAGTATGCTTAGTCAGTCACTCATAAGCAAACCACGAATGTTGAAGCAATTGTCAATTTTGCATGCTGATCATAGTCAAGACTTGTCGACAATAGGCTATATGAAAAGTTCATATAATGTCTGCATTGCATAAGTCTCTTACCGAGAGCAACTTGTTGAGCGAGTTGTCAATGACGACAAAGTATGCTTCCAGTAGCATTTCAAGTTGATCGATGTTTTCTCCACCACTAGATGAACTTAGGAAGCTTCCATGCTTACTGGAACTAATGCTGCTGAAAGCTCTTTGAAGATTCTGCACTCCACTACATGATGCCACGGGAGAAACAGGTGCAGATTTCGATACAAAATTTGAGTTCTTAGAACTACTGATTTGATCATATACATCACCGTCCTCCCTCCTCTCCTTCTTCTCAGTTAGATACATCTCCGCCATGTCTCCATCATCATCCATCAAATGTTCAATTTCATCACAAACCTAAAAATGGAGATAAAAACTAATGAGTAGAAAAACCAGATTGTACATTTCCAAAGTGTGAATCCGTTTTCTTACCTTCTGTACTCGTTGGGTCAATGCAAGGAGGTGGCCCTTGAATCTACGGACACGTTCTAGATTGAGAGTGCTTATGGATGATGCTAACTCATCAAGCACCGGATATATCTCCATTTCTAATTCTTTCACCTACTAAATGCATAAACCAAAAGTAATAGTTTATAGTATGAATGAAATTGATTTTACAAGAATCAATTATTGTTCCAATTAATTCTCAACCACACATTCTTTAAAAAAATCATTTTTCACATTTCCCCATACTAGGTTCTAATCACACGTACTCCCCCCCCCCACCCCCACAAAAAAAAAAAAAAAATTCGCTTTTCACATAATCAATTCTTAAACAATCAATTTCATATAGAGCTTTATTTCACAAATTCGTTTATTGCATCTTAAGTACAAAAAGTACTGAACATGACTGAATAGTATAATAAAAAAACCTAAAGTTTTTAAAGTCATCTTACACCAAATCCTCCCTGTCAAAGCATACCATCACTCCATCAGAATACTTATTCGTTGACATGGATATGCCCTTATATAGATGCTTCAAATACAAGTGTGTTAACCCATGGAATTTCATCTTTTAGTATATGTGAAGATTGGAAGTCGAGTTACAACATTAAAACCATAAGCAGCAGTCCTCAAATAAAAAACTGGACAAGAAGCACCATTCTCAAAAAGACGGGAATTCACCGAAATGAGAATGAGATTATAACAATTGAAGCAAGATGCCTTTATTGCCCGCTACACATTCAGAAATTAATAACTGCTTTGCTATGGAATTAACACTGAATTCATACATCGGTAGAAGTGATAAAACATCAGAAAATGAAAGCAAGAAAAAGATTTATAGTGGTTAGCAGTCAATATAAAAGCTACATCACTTGTCTCTTGAGGATTTCATTAATGGAAAGAACTACAAAGTGTTTCTCATCTTATGTCTCTTTCCTCTACCACGAGAACCAGGCCCAAGCTAATATCTTATAAGTAGGGACGAAAGTCAAGGCAACATGTTACAAATGGAGAGTACCCAGTATACCCCCAACAGATTTGGTCAAATCACAGTCAAGGGAAAAGTATTAACGATAATTAAGCTCCACACTTCCAACACAGTTTCCCTACAGAAACTCTGAACAACATCACATAAGCGATATAAATTTCAATGCACAGATAAATCTCCATGGTTGAGTCAGGTAAAAGTTGATAAATCTTCATTAATTCGAATGAACGGCAATTAATGCACAAAATCACATCCCCTTTTCTGTGACCTGTCAACTCTTCTTTTTAGCATGTACCATGTACCCTCCAGTAAACTGGAGACACTCAAAGATAAATAGGATTCAATGGACACAGTTACCCTGGGTCAATGGGCCATAATTGAGTTGAACTCTAGAAACCATTCGCTAGAAAAACTAAATTTCCTGAAAACTATTCTACCAGTTCTTAAAACAAAAAACTTTATACCTGAGCATCAAGAGACGTACATGTTAGTTCCAAAGCAAGCTCCAATGCTTTGAACTCAAAAGGTAGATCATCTGAAATTGGGATACAATGTGAGCAAATCAAATCATTTACTCGACGATTATTGAATATATAAAGCAAAGGAGAGGCTCCAAATGAAAGGTATACACTAATAACTATCTAGTACCTACCATATTCAAAGGCAGCTGAAATATGCGACCATTTATGAACTGGTTTAAACTGAAAATAATTATCGTTCCAAGGATACATTGTTTCGGTACTATTGTAGTTGTTACAATTACCCGAGAATAGCATAACATAATAGAGTTATAGGATTTGACAACCAAATATTATAGGAAATTGAAATACTATATTAAATTGTCATTAATACCAAGATATTTTACCTTTTCTTTTCCTAAAATGATGAATTCCCATTACACAGTAACTCATATTCTTCATAACATTGTTACATGCACTTTTCACTTTGACATATAACGCTTTTGCTCCCTTTCTATACATTAACATTTTTAGTCCTTTCTAGCAATGAAAACATTGAAAAGGAATAAGAAAGGGCAACACAAATACAACACTGATGCTTCTCTTTGACAAGTATATTTTTAAACTAGTACGTCCATGTTGGCTACTCCTTGAGGACAGATGTATCGGACAATCAGTAAATATAGCTTTCTACCTAACAATGAAAAACTCACTTTTTCAATTAATTAGACTTGGAAAAAAAGGTTTTCATTTAGAGTTCAATACAAATAAGGAAAAATTCGAATTCAAAAGATTGCTTTCAACACATCTTCCAACATGATCTCTTTATAGCCTTCACATGAACGTATTGGAGTGCGCACTATTCTTTAGTATGATATAAGGTTCGTGTATGAACAGATACAGACAATAGTTCCTTCCTGATTAAAGTAGTACGTCCATGTTGGCTACTCCTTGAGGACAGATGTATTGGACAATCAGTAAATATAGCTTTCTACCTAACAATGAAAAACTCACCTTTTCAATTAATTAGACTTGGAAAAAATGGTAATCATTGAGAGTTCAATGCACATAAGGAAAAATTCGAATTCAAAAGATTGCTTTCAACACATCTTCCAACATGAACTCTTTATAGCCTTCACATGAACGTATTGGAGTGCGCATTGTTCTTTAGCATGTTATAAGGTTCGTGTATGAACAGATATGGACAATAGTTCCTTCCTGATTAAACTAGTACGTCCATGTTGGCTACTCCTTGAGGACAGATGTATTGGACAATCAGTAAATACAGCTTTCTACCTAACAATGAAAAACTCACCTTTTCAATTAATTAGACTTGGAAAAAACGGTTATCATTGGGAGTTCAATGCACATAAGGAAAAATTCGAATTCAAAAGATTGCTTTCAACACATCTTCCAACATGAACTCTTTATAGCCTTCACATGAACGTATTGGAGTGCGCATTGTTCTTTAGCATGTTATAAGGTTCGTGTATGAACAGATATGGACAATAGTTCCTTCCTGATTAAACTAGTACGTCCATGTTGGCTACTCCTTGAGGACAGATGTATTGGACAATCAGTAAATACAGCTTTCTACCTAACAATGAAAAACTCACCTTTTCAATTAATTAGACTTGGAAAAAACGGTTATCATTGGGAGTTCAATGCACATAAGGAAAAATTCGAATTCAAAAGATTGCTTTCAACACATCTTCCAACATGAACTCTTTATAGCCTTCACATGAACGTATTGGAGTGCGCATTGTTCTTTAGCATGTTATAAGGTTCGTGTATGAACAGATATGGACAATAGTTCCTTCATGATTAAACTAGTACGTCCATGTTGGCTACTCCTTGAGGACAGATGTATTGGACAATCAGTAAATACAGCTTTCTACCTAACAATGAAAAACTCACCTTTTCAATTAATTAGACTTGGAAAAAACGGTTATCATTGGGAGTTCAATGCACATAAGGAAAAATTCGAATTCAAAAGATTGCTTTCAACACATCTTCCAACATGAACTCTTTATAGCCTTCACATGACCGTGTTGGAGTGCGCATTGTTCTTTAGTATGATATAAGGTTCATGTATGAACAGATATGGACAACAGTTCCTTCCTATAGCTGCCATAGTGGTTTTTATTCTGACCTAAGATGGTAAAAGAATACTAGTTTAGGTCAGATAAGAAAGCTATGCCAGTATTTCAAAGACATAATAGACACGATTTCATGTAGAGTTCAAGATCCATTCTTTTGGCGTCAATGGAAGCAAAATAAATAGCGGACAATGCAAAACATGAAAATAATATCCAGAATGAAAGCTTTTACCAGATTGATCTTTAGATGCCTGAAGACGCCTGCATAATTCAGACTTGTACTGTAGTACAGACCCATCAAGTGAATTCATTAGTATAACCTCATCAGCCGTGATTATACACCTAATCTGTTCAAGACTAACCACAATAGCCTTTTCTCTACCTAATATGGTGGAAGGGTAGATGAACAATGGGTCCAAAAGCCTGAGATCTCGCGATGGCAAAGAGCAATGCCTCATCACAGTAAACTTATCAAGTTCCAAGACTTTTGCATTTCCAGCCTGATCAATCTTTATCCAAGAACGACTTCCTAGATTGTGACCTCTCTTCTTAAGGCCAGGAAACCCCAGTCCATGAGCACTTTGATTGCCATGTCTATCTGAATAAGATCTTAGAGAGTTCAGAGAAGAGGCAGTATCAGTAACATCAAAAATTACAGACTGGGTTTTAGATTCTGCCATTTGATTTCACTTTTTCTCTTGAAGTTTAGCCAGACCATGAAGACATCTCTTCATCAGTAAAAACTGAAAGCAGCACAAATCCTGGATGTAAGTTATTGTGTGCAGGCCCGGGACATAATCAGTAATTCTACGAGCTCATTGTATCAACTCAACGCGTGCTGTTTGGTATAAATCCTAGAAAAAGAAACATAACAATGAGAAAAAATCGGCAACCATTAGAAGATCGACTATATTCTCAATATCTCAAAACCAGAAGATTGGTACGTGCGTGCATAATTGCAATACAGTCTAAATATCGCCAAAACCTGATAACTTATCTAAAATCTGATGCTCCCTTTTTCTTTCTCCGGAAAAGAATGACCAATAAGTTTCCAGCATCAAGATTTCTTATATATAAGACTACAAATACATGCTTGTCTTGACCTCAAGACTGGTGAGAAGTACCACTCCACATGGCATGTTAAATCAAGTGACTCACGTGCTTGCCTTTAACTTCACTTGTCATTTAATACCGTGTATGTTGCAGCGCTAGAACTAGTGCTACATAGCATTATTCAATTCACAAATAGGAAGTTGGATCCTGTTGGATCGCGGCTATCCTTTTTCATCTCATTGCAATAACAAACGATAGAAGTGAAAATGCGCATGAAACTAATCCATATGTGAATGTTGTTTCTGGTCTTTACGCTCAGTTTCATGGGTTCACGAGTTCAGCTCAAATTACCTTTAGGAATCAGCAGAAGCTGAATATTCTAAATTTCTTCTTTAATTTTTTTTTTTACCATTCAAGACGCCTGTAATTACCCCTACAATCACAAAATTTTCCATGAAAAGTCAAGAAAACCACCAGCCCTATTTTCCAATTTCCAAAAAGCCGCATCCAAGAGTTACACCAATCGAATAAAACATAGCAACATATTTTCGTCCTTAGTCCTTACGCCCACACAAGCATTCATAACACTTTCTTTATTCATTATACCTTTTCGAGTCAATTCGGAATCTGTATAGAGGATTGTTCACATACCTTCACTGTAAGAGTAAGAGAGAATCTTAAGCGAAGATGACCTTTCGTGTTCGAGAAATCTGTACGTGTTCTGGATGAGAGTGCGCGATTCGAACACGTCCACGGATCAGGTAACCATAGCAGCGTCAAGGGTCCGGAAGCACAGGCTGAAATTATTGGAATCTTTTGAAATCTGCAGAAAAGGTCCCCAATCATTAAATTTGAACCACAAGACCCCAATATTTGAAAACCCTTAAAGTTTAATTATAAGCATGGAATTTACTTGAAAAGAAAATATTTTCCTGTTAATTGAATTATTAGTAATTGAATTTTATAGAAAATAAATTGTAATGTGCTTGATTAAAAAAGAAATTCACGAAAAAAATATATGAATTACCTAGAAAACAAAAAACTACACCCCATAAGAAAACGTTTTATTTGTGTTCAATGAAAATATGATCACATAACCAAAAGTTAAAAAATATTTTTATGAAATAATGTCAATCAAATATCACAAAAGTAGAAATTTAGTTGAAAAACCCTATTTTCCATGAAAAATCTTTAGCAATCAAACACACCATTAAAGAATATAAGGGGGTGTTTGAACCTCTTTATAATTTCTCTTTATAATCTCACATTTCACTGATTTGACAACTGATTTGACTATTTTTCATCTATAACCACAAATTTCAAATTTATATTAAATCTACACCACTCATTTCACCTCTTTATAATTTCTCTTTATAATTCAATTCCGATAAATAGCTTCAAACAACCCCTAAGTCTTGGAATCTATCAAGGAATTGAGTAAAACTCAAGAATTATATCAATGATTGATAATTGAATTAATTGAATCGGTACACAGACTTTCCTTTTATAAACACGTATGTCTTGGAAAGTAATAAGTAAAATAATAAAAAGGAAACTAAAATTCTACTAAAATAAGGAAAATAATTAAAAATCGTAATAGAAATAAATGACAAATTAAAACTTAAACACTAACACTAATGGAACTACATTTTCATCCTACATCATTATATCACATCATCTATCCGGAGCCCATAACAACACCATATGAAATATGTCTAGTACTTACTTGGTCAAAATAATTCTTATTCCACCATGTCATAAAATTGGTTTCATATGGAAGATAATTGTTGATTCTAGAATACATACATGCATACATACATCATATTAAGGCACCCCTGTAAGGTGTCGTGAAATACCTCTAATTTCATATGAGTGTATGAATACACACTATGTATCCATGTCCTCACGGTGAGATGGGAGGTGTTTTAAAGGTACCTTTGTGAGCAAAGGCATATCCAGAAACTTTTGTTTGTGGAGGTGATTGATAATAGATCATACTACAAAAATTTGTAGTGTTATAAATGTTCAGTAGCCGATAACACTAAGGTAGTCAATAAGTGTTTGTTTATAAGAAAGCGATATCTTTAAGAGGGGAAAAAAGATGCAATGTGTTTTGTCTAGTGGGCTATATATAAAAATAAAATTAAGTAGTGAATATTGTTAAAAAGGAAAATAAAAAAAGTTTGCTTGGCGATTGTAGTTGTAGTCCTTACGAATATATTCCTTATGAAAGGAATATAGGCACCCACACTATTGTCCTTTTACACTTTATCATTATTCTTGTTTTTGTTGGGTTAATTGTTTGCCCATATGGCGTAGCTCAGTCACTCTCTATAATATGCAATGAAATTGCTATTTCACTTCATATATACATATTATATGATGCAATACTTAAGAATTGATTGAAAGGAAATTTGTAATACTTGGGACTTGAACCTAAACCACGTCTAAAACTCTTACCATTACACCCGTATAATTTTTTTTTAATCATAGATTTGAACTAAATTTTAATACTTTATTATGGGCGGGATTTATAAAATTTAAAATTCTCTTAGCACAAAACAAACTTTTAAGGTTAGTTGGGAGACCCACTGCCCCCACCCTAAATCCGTCCATGTGTGTGAGATGTTTGAAAATTTTTGCACACATATAAATTAGTCATACACCCGTGCGTTGCACGGAGTAACCAAATAAACAACAATTTGAAAAAATTAGAAAGTGCTAACGTTGTAACACTTGCCTAGTGTAAGATTTACATTTTGACAATACTTTTGAACCAATACTTTTGACGTATATATTTGACAAACTATCCTTGCCAACCATCTTTTAATGGTCCAGATTTAATTATCAAACCCATTAAAAAATTTCGCAAACACATCTGTATTACTCTAAATCAAAAGAAATTTTCCAGCCCAAAATTTTACTTTTTTTTCTTTATGTTGTTTTAGTTATTTTTATTTTGTTATTTTTGAGCAGCTTCTAGAATCTTCCTTATTTATCGGCGCTTTTCTTTTTATCATATTCCCAATTTTATATATGTTTACCGCATTCCCAATCTCCAATTATCACAGAAGTTGCAACCTCATACCCTTATTTTTGTAGGGACTATATTTTTCCTGCCTCTCTTCTCAGGGTAATTACAAACATGTATATATTTGATTCTATTCGCGAAACTTAAAAAACTTTCTGCTTAGATTCTAACTTAGGGTTTTGGGTTACTAAAAGTAGTATCTCACACTCTCTATAATGTAAATTTAAAATATAATTTTTAAGCGTTGATAATTTGAATTTTTTTTTTTGTGATCTTCGGGGTTATCATCTACATCGTTGTTTTTTTTTTAAATTTTGTAAAGCCTATTTAATTTCAATGGAGAAGTTGACTAAATCGACGATGGTTTTTAATGGGTGTTGAAAAATTTTATTTTAATCGGCGAACACACAATTAGTTAATTTGGAGAATACTGCAGATATCATTTCAATAGAAAATTTATTCAATGCTGGCTTGATCTCTTGTTTGAAGATATAGTTAATTGATGTCACAAATGGAATAGTTTTACTTTAGGCTTTTATTATCAAGTTAAACTTTTTTGAACAAATAAGTAATAATGATGATTCTTGTTACACAAATCATTAGCCAAAAAGAGCGAGAATTTGTAAAATGGCTGAGTAAGATGATTCTCTTTTCAACTATTTTAATAGTCAAAATATTTTGTTATTTAATTTGATATGGGTTTAATTATTTAATATAAATTTAATTCTTTTTGAAAGAATATAGTTTTAATTTTTAAATATCATGTCTATGTACATTTAATGGTTATAAAGAAATATTATATAATTTAGAATTTACTATTAAATATTGTTATTGAAATCATATTTAGTGTTGCATGTATTGCTTTTGTATGTTCGATTTTGCAACGGTTATATTTTACATATTTTTCTATCTGTGCATTGCACGTGTGTTCTACTAGTTAAGTTATAATGTGAACTCCATATGAATAGATCAACTCAATGCTATTCTTGAATTATTTCCCTAACCAATTAAATTTAATTGTCCACATATAATACATGATATTATGAATGTAACTAAATCAGCTTAAAATATATTTATCATTGTCAATTATAATCAAAAGACATCATATTACAATAATTTAAATAAATAAAGTAGCTTAAATATATAGTTTAATTATGAATGCTTACGCACATCTAAGAGCATAATAGTTAATTATCTAATTTAAGCAACTAAAGCAGTTTAGAATATATTTACGATTGTCAATTGTAATCAAAAGACATTTTATTACAATAATAATTTAAGTGATTAAAGTAATTCAAATACGGGGCTATTCCGCTAACCAATAAATATAACCAATGAAGTTGAAAAAATATATCCCATAAATTCAAATAATCTTATAGCGTGTATTCATTCCACTGATTAACTATAAAACTTATATTAAGATGATTTTTATTTCTATATTTATCTCAGTTAAACTAATTATAATCTCCTCTCTAAACACTTGTAGGCAAATCGAAATAGAAAAATAAAATTATATTTCTCCATAATTAGTGATTGTTAAATCAAAATATTGTAAAAGTTAAAAGAAAAGATCCAAATATTATAGGCTAAGTAAAATGAATGGTTTAGATTGAACGCTTGAAAAAATCAATTTTCTAAAAAAGCTCCATAGAACATGGTTAAAAAAACAATAATAATGCTTCTATGAATCATTAAATTAAACACTTTTAAAAAAAATAGTTAGATTGATGGTTAAAAGTTATAATTGGTTTAAGTGAGATAATTACAGAAATGATTTTTTTAAATATAAAAAGATAAAGATTATCTTAATATAGGATTTTTAGTTAATTTTGATGAGATAAAGACATATCGCAAGATAAAAAGATCGTTGATGTAATTGCCAACGTCGCCAGAAGACTTACAAAGCCAGAGAAAATGTGGGAAAAATTTACGAGAGACTTAAGCCTCTTAATTATATAATAATAATAGATAGATATCTAAATACATGTTTGTCCTTCATTTTCAAATTTACTTAACTAAATTACATGTCTTTATATTTAATTTGACTTATTATTTAATATCACTATCCTGACACAAAAAACTGTGATTGATGAGTAACATTATTCCCTCCTTAAATAAACCTGCAATCGATTCGGACCGTTCTTGTATCAATCAATTTTGTAATCACCATTAAGTCACGTGCAGGACACGTGAGACAAGTTCGCCTCATGCTGGCGCCAAATGGAGCTAAAAGTTGGTTGTATTTGGATTTGGAATCTTGAAAATAATAACCCCGACAAATTTGATTTGCCTCCATTTATTCAATTTTATTTTTCTTTTTTCAAAAACCCTAATTATTATTCTCCTTCTCTCTACTTGTGAGAATTTTTTAGCAGTTAATTCATTTCTGATTGTTCTTAATAAACAAGAGAAAAAGAAACCGCAAAAGTTCCTAGATAATGAAGAGGAAAATACGGACGAGGAAGTTGAGTTTTACCATTAAACAGCCTTTGAATGATTTTATCAAGGTAACTCCTTTTCTAAATTATTATTTTTACCTGTTACCTAATCTGGGTTTCATATTTTGCTTCAGTTTTCTCTATATCTTTATTGATGAATTTATGATTTTTCAGTTTGTTGGTGTTTTGATATTTCTATGTGGGTCTCTTTTTAGATTAATTATTGTCTGCAAAATTTATAGATTTTGGGTCAGCAAAAAGCAGCAGAGGATTTCAGTTGCAAATTGATATCAGCCAGCTTCGTTCGAAGATGAATTGGCTACAATTAAATAGGAAAGTGTAATGGTAAAATGGGATAAGTTTTTTCAGTCTTAGTGGTTCAGTCATCATACGGTTTCATTTAGTTCAGCCGTTCCAGAAAGATTTATGGACTTGTGATATTGCATCCTGCAGGAAAGAGTTAAAGAGATCGGAAGAGCACACGTCTGAACTGAAAGCTAATTTGTTTGCTGAAGAAACACAGCATAAAGAATCGTATAATGCATGTAGCACTCTGTAGAAGATGATCTTTTTGATTGTGAAACCATATGCTGACAGCTGCATTCTGATCGCAGGAATGTTTTGGCTGGTTTCTACTTTGTGCAAATGTGTCTTTTTTTCAGTTTTGAATGTTTGGATTATTGCACAAACTAAAATCATGTTCCCAATATTTACCATTTCCGAAGAAGTTAAAATTCACTTACATCTTTGTTTCATTTGAAAGAGAGTAATTTGGTAGAATTAAATGTTTATGCTAGCGTGTGTGGGACAATTTTTATTTATAGTGCTGTTTATCGTTTATCTCATGCAAGAGTTAGACTACCATTGATTACGTGTTAACTAACACGAAATGGGATTGTGTACAATTGTATATTAAGACTAATTTGTTGTTTGCTTTGCTTCTTAGGTTGACTTCTTTTGCCCTTATTAAGATCTTCCCTTGCGTTATCTTGATTGCAGGCATGAATTACACAGGTGGAAGCAGCAAACGCATGGAGAAATGTGATGATGCTACCAACATGAATCAACTTATATCATTTGCACCACTGATTATATTTACAGATTCAGACCATGATAGCGTGTGCGGAACAGATTCGGAGTCCAATTCTAAAGAACCATGAGGTTTCTTGGCTGAAAATTTGGATTCTTTGGATTCTGTGTCTTCATCCTCGTCAATCTCCTCTAGTGTGATCTTCCAGGTCAACCCTCAATTACGGACCAACATGCCTAATGCATCTCTGAAGCCCATGGAAGACATCAAACCAATATAATGAAAATATAGATTTTCCAGATAAGGTCTTTTACAAGTTGGAGCAATCTTTTAATGGCTCTCTAGCTCTACTTCGAAGATATCTGATGTCAATCATGAATCTTTTGTGTCAAATGTATCACTAACCCACTCAACTCCCATCCAAGTGATGGAAAGGCCCAGAGACTTTGATCCTAACCAGATCCCACCTTATGCTTTCGCCAGTCCCTCAACACCAACTGAGTGGAGTGAGATTTTGAGTGATTGATTGTTCAGTATCCATCTTGGGAAGAATAATTCGTCAATAGACCACACTTCCAGGATTAGTATGGACTACAGATCCAGCGAGCTACTTAATTCTGGAAAAATTCTTAAATACGAGGAATCATATAAAAATGGAGTACCTTACAATTCGGGAGAGCTCGGCCATGCCTCTGCAGCCACGAAAGGGTTGGAAGCCGAAAAGAATTATGATCTTGTCAAGAACAATGGTACAGAGAAGAACTTTGGAGCAACAGAATTTGTATGTGAATCAAATAAAAACTTTCACAAAGCTAGTATGAATAATCTATATGAGGTAAACGTAGAAGAAAACCAGGATTCTTATAGTGACAACTGGCAAACTGATAAAAGCACAACTGGCACCCTACAGGTAGCTAAGCCAAGGTCAGTTTTTTCCCCTCGTCAAAATAATCTGAAAAGGCCAGTGTTTTCTTCCTCTGTTAAAATTAATTGTAACTGAACTTGCATGTATTTAGCTACATCTATGAGTGTCCATCGAAAACTGAAATTAAATCCTTAGCAGAAATGCATTGTGAATACGCCTTCTACACACATTATAAATGTGGTTTACTATTTTGTTTTGTTCTCATTTGAACTCACTAGAATGCATCACCTTTTCAAATTCCACTCAATAATTGAACTTGTTCTCATTTCAGTGTGTATGAGCAAATGCTTATTTATACTTTCAGAGACCATCTTTTCTCCACTTAAATCTGGAGTTCCAGTATTTTATTTTGTTACTGAGAACAACCTTTAGAATTAGGAGATACAGTAAATTAGATATTAGCTTCTTTTTCCTTCTTAATATCGTCTAGTATTCTAAAATTTACCTTATCATACATTTGTTTCAGAAAGAAGTCTGCAAGTCTTATGTGCCATTGTTGTAATTTCAACTCTAAACTCTGTTGTAAATGGCCAAGCTGCTCCTTTAAATGGCCTTGGCGCTTCTTTAAGTGGCCTAAATATTGCCAGAAAGGCTCAGATTTCTCTTGTAAGGTTTTAGCTATGCGACCTGCTTGAGAAATTGCGTATGATTGCCATGTTGCAGTTATAAGTGGCTGAAGTGCTGTTCTAGTTGGCAATGCTGCAACTGCATGTCAGCCTGGCAAAGGTGTCAGTGCAAGTGTCTAACCTGTTCGGGCTGCCAATGTAAATGCCCAACCTGGTCAAGCTGCTTCTGCTGCGAGTGCCTGTCTGTGTCAAGCTATTGCTGCTGCGAGTGCCTATCTTGGTTGAGCTGCTGCTGCAAGTGTTCAACCTGGCCAAGCTGTAACTGCCAATATTCCAGTTGTAGTTGGTTGTTCTGCTTCCCTTGTAAAAGTAAACCAAAACAAGTCTCTTATGATTTTTCTTGCAAGTACGTAACTTTCTATTCTTCAGCCGAAAATAATGTTGGGTGCTAAACCATAATCATTACCTTTATTGGTGAAGCTAAATCATTATATTAGCTTGGTGAAATAATTTATGCCAATGCATTGCAGTTTGCCTGATGGGGAAAATAAACTTCACTAAAAAGTGATGTCCCCAGCAGGGGACGATATCACCATGCTCCATAAAGATTCAAAGGCAACATTTAGAAAGTTGTGCTCTTCCTCTTCTTCCTGTTCATGCTGTTGTCTCCCCCAATGCCTTTGAGAAAAAGAGAGTATTCTTTTTTACTCACATCACCTCTCACTGTAAATTCTAACAAGTGTACATTAGATTACTCGAACCAACAAAAAAGATGTGGTTTAGAGACTAAATTAAGATTTGCTTGACATTAGTGTCTGGTCAAAATGTGAAGATCCCATCTGATAGAATTACTTACTAGCCCATTTTCTATACAGTTAGTTGGAAGTAGATTTTCTTTCCCCTTTGCTGCCTGGTTTATCTGAGTTTGTCCATGAGCTTAGAAAAGGAAGAAGAGGATGGAATCCTCAGCTTTAGTAAGGTCATGGACAAAGTCAGTGGTCGGATTCATATTTTTTCTTTTGCCCCAGCAAAAATGTGTCCTTGTTGACAACTTGGGCCATCTTCTAATATGTATTAATCTGTATGCAATACATTGGTAATTAACGCACACTGGATTTTCGTTCTTGTTCCTGCATAATTGGTTTAATCTCTAGATAATTCTACATCCTTGTGTTGTATTAAAATAATGAGCAAGAACATTTTATTGCTAGATTTTCATTTAATGCTCCATCCTTTTTTCCTACTCACTTTTCTGCAAGTACCATAAATTAAGTAATTTTGTTATCACAAATGACAGCATAATCTCAATCAGATTCTGATAATAGGAAGATAATGGAGGCAGTTGAGTGAAATCTTAATGATATATGATTTAATTAATTAATTAAATGTTATCAAAAGAGGAAATATTTTTTAATTATAAGCATTTCTTGACAGAGGTTACAAAAATAAGTCATTTTTCTTTCCATAAAAAGGACGATCTACTTGATTATAGTCAGAAATCACTGCTATTAGAAGAAATGCCTAGGATTTGAGAAAACAAGAAGCTTTTGAGAACTCATGTAATCACCAGTTTTCCTTAAACATCAAAACATTACACTTGATTTAAGTAATTTAAAAACTATTCGGCTGTTACATTGACGTGTAAATCTTGTCAACATTTTAAGAGACTTAAGGAGAAAACCAGATGAATTGTAAGAATTAGAGCATTAATCTCAGATATAAAGAAAATTGGTTTTATGTGAACTCTGAATTGATATATCTCTGAGAAGGAGCTCTCTGATCTGACAACGTTTTAAAGAGCTATCAAATTTTAAGAAAATCGACGGTAGCTTGAAGAGGGTTATGCCACGTGGTATTCTTTGGACAGGCCATGTGGCATAACTTCCTGGATGACTTGACGTCTTTTTTATTCTAATTAATTCACACCCAATGTTTACAAGGCTTAATTAGTATTTACCACAATGGGGCCCATGCCATCAGTCAAAGACCGGATGGCGTCCATCTGTTCTCACAAATATTGTCAGTGTGTATTGTAGTAAGCTTTTAGTGTGAGAGGTAATAGCAAAATTCTTTCTTCATTTGCGTTAAGCCCCTTTTGTTTCTGTTTCTTTCTTGAAACAAAATTTTTATTTCAGGAGAAAATGGGAAGCAATCTTGTTTTCAGGTTTGATTTTCAGACTCCAGCAGAACTTTTATTTCATAAGATTTTTTTTGTTCTTCATCTCTTGTTCTGTATTCAAAAGTTAGATTTTGTTTGAAAGAGACTAAGAGAATGAGAAATAAATTTGTTCCATCCTAATTTCTGAAACTGAAGTTGTAGGATTCCTTTTCTCATTCAGGTAATCAGGTTCCTGGAGAAAAAGAAATGGCTTATTTTACTGATATGAGGAGAGATTCTGCTTTTTCTGCAGCCATGAATTTGTTTTATGTTTTACTATACATTCTGTCATTGGTCTCTGCGCTATCTTTGGATGAGAAAGAGATTCTTTTAGAATTCAAGAGATCAGTGTCTGACCCCCAAGGAATGCTCTTGAGTTGGAAAGCAGACTCTTCTGATCACTGCTCTTGGTTTGGAGTATCGTGTAATTCTAATTTCAAAGTTTCTGGGCTGAGAATTGGAGGTAATTTTTCTGTTTCTCATCAGTGTAATATGAATTCTGAGTTAGCAGTGCACGGCTTTGGAATTGGAAGGAACTGCAATGAAATAAAGGGAAGATTAGTGGGAGAATTGCCACCTATTTTGGGAGAGCTCAAAGAACTTAAGGTTCTCTCGCTTCCATTTAATGAGCTCAGTGGTGGGATTCCTGAGCAAACCTGGGGCCTGAAAAACCATGAAGTACTAGATCTTGAAGGGAATTTCATTGGTGGAAACTTTTTGGATTATGAATTCTCCAGTTTAGGGAAATTAAAGATTCTTAATAGATCGGAAGAGCTTGTTGGGAAATTTCCACAGTCCCTTGCGTTTTGTACGGCTATGAGGATTCTGAATCTAGCAGGAAATGAAATCAATGATATGATCCCCCGATTCATTGGTGGTTTTAAGAAGTTAAGAGTGCTAAATTTATCGTTTAATCAGTTAGTGGGTAGTGTTCCAGATAATTTGGGGTATGATTGTTGTAATCTTAAGCATTTGGATTTGTCAGCTAATCTCCTGAAGGGAGAAATTCCACGTTCTTTAGGCCATTGTAGCCATTTAAGGACACTTTTATTGTCTTCAAATGCTTTATATGGCTTTATCCCTATGGAGCTAGGTAAACTTCAAAACCTTGAAGTTTTGGATGTTGCAAGAAACAGATTAATTGGTCCATTGCCTAAAAAGCTTGGATATTGTGGTAATTTGTCAGTTCTTGTTCTCTCAAGTAATTGTAATGCTCTCACAAGGCGTCAATTATCTAATGTGGCATTGGAAGAGTATAACGTTTTTGAAGGTTCCATTCCTGTTGAGATTACAACACTTCCAAAGCTGCAAATAATTTGGGCTCCTGGAGCCAACTTTGAGGATAAATTTCCTTCCAATTGGAGCCGATGTGAGAGCCTGAAGATGGTAAACTTGGCAGAAAACCGTTTTACTGGAGAGATCTTTGAAGTATTCACAGAATGCCATAATCTGTATTTTCTTAATTTGAGTTCTAATCGACTTAGTGGAATGTTGGACAAGAGACTCCAAGTTCCGTGTATGAGTGTCTTTGACATCAGTGGCAATTTCATGTCAGGAATAATCCCCAATTTCCTTAAGAGCTCATGCGGTGATATTTTCTCCTATGCCACTAAGCTTGTCCATCCTTACAGTCCATCCCTGCCTTATCTGTGGTTCCTGGCTTATAAAACTCAATGGGAAAGCCTGCTTTTTCATTCGAAAAGTCAGCTTCCAATCATCCACAATTTTGGTGAAAATAAATTCAGTGGTGCTTTTCCTGTGCTTCCAATAGCCACTAGCAGATTTCAGAAACAAATGGAGTATTCATTTCTAGCTGGTGGTAATCACTTGGCAGGACCTTTAGGTGAAAACATTTTTGGAGCATCTGATTGCGCATTGGCTATATTGGCTTTCAATATTAGCAACAACAAGATTTCTGGATCTATACCAACTTCCTCGGCACATTTGAAATTTCTGGTTTTTCTCGACTTGAGCTGGAACAAGTTGACAGGTCAGATTCCCGAGGATCTTGTAAAGTTGAACAGGTTGGAGGTTCTTTTGCTCAACAACAATGCACTATCTGGACATGTACCTTCCAATTTGGAAAGCATGGCCTCCCTTCACTTGTGCAACCTCTCCTTCAATAAATTATCTAGACCGTACGCGATAGGAAATAAGATGATGAACTGCAGCTTATTTCGTGGAAACTATGTTATTTCTACTTTGCTTTCAGTAGTTACAACATCAACACCAGAACACCATCAATGTGGTAAAAGGACAATATCTCCACCAGAATATCGTCAATGTCCTAAAAGGACTCCGAAGCATGCACATTCTAGAAGAAGACATCCTAAAGGTGGTAATAATGGGCTCCATTTTATTGCTAAAGTATCCATAATATCAGCGGCTGTTGTAGTAGCAGTTGTTCTTGCAGTTCTTATGTTCGTTTGTTATGCAAAAAAGAGGATAGGGAGTTCAAAGGCTGAAATGAATTCATCAACTCAAAGAGGGGAAATTACAGTTTTCAATGAAATCGGGGTACCATTGACATATGATAGTGTGGTCCAAGCAATGGGAAATTTTAACAGAAGCAATTTCATAGGAAACGGAGGATTAGGCTCCACATACCGCGCTGAAGTTTCTCCAGGAATGATAGCAGCAGTGAAAAGGCTCACTACTGGAAGATGCCAAGGCATTCCACAGTTCCATGCTGAAGTGCATACCCTTGGACAGGTCAAACACTCAAATCTCATTACTTTGATTGGGTATTATCTCACTCAAGAAGAAATGTTCCTTATATACAACTACCTTCCAGGAGGAAATCTAGATAACTTCATTCAGGAAAGAGATAGAAGAGCTATTGACTGGAGCATAGTTCACAAAATCGCCTTCGATATTGCCTCTGCACTATCTTATCTGCATCATGAGCGTGATCCGCATATTCTCCATCGAGACATCAAACCTAGTAATATTTTGTTGGACAGTGAATACAATGCATATTTGTCTGACTTTGGTTTGTCAAAGGTCCTTTCTGGTACAGATACTCATGCTACCTCTCATGTAGCTGGAACATATGGGAGATCGGAAGAGCGTCGTGTACATAGCTCCAGAATACGCATTCACAGGTCGCGTATCCAGGAAAGCCGATGTCTACAGCTATGGTGTGATGCTGTTTGAGTTCATGTCCGACAAGAGAGCTCTTGATCCTTCATTTTACTCACAGGAAGATGGATTTAACATTGTTTCATGGGCATCCACCTTTCTTAAACAAAGTAGGCCTGAGGATTTTTTTTTCTCGGCCTTATGGGATTCTGCACCACATGATGACCTTGTGAAAATATTGTGCGTGGCTACTCTTTGTACACTTGAATCACATTCTGCTCGACCTACAATGGAGCAAGTTGTGGAACGGCTCAAACAATTGCAGCTGCCTCCAAGCTAACTGAACATGGTACTTCTGAATTTATTCATTTTAATATTTACAATAAAGCAGCCTCTAATTTTCAGTTTCTTTGTACTTGTAACTTGGCATAGTTCAAGTATTTAAATATTGCATGAGCTGCATTTTTGGTTCATAATTTCATTTCAAAGTTTCGTTTCCAATTTTGGCTTGAACTTGAATAAATCAAACTTCAATGGTAAAATTACCAAGCATAGCCTCTTGAATCTTGACAAATTTATGACTGCAGTCTATAGGGTGCATGTTTTTTATTGTGACAAATTTCTTGTTAGCCAGCTTTTCCTCCACATTTTTAAACTTATTTTAAATTTTAATTTAATGTTACGTTTTTCTTAACGTTTGGGCAGGTCCAACTCCAGAACCTCCTCGGGCCTGGGGGCACTGTTCTCTACCTCATCTTGTCTTGCCAAACTGTGAACGGGATATTTTTGTCCCATACGAGGCAATGGGCAACTATGAAGGCCAGATCGAGTCATAGAGTTTGCCATCACAATCATTGGCAAAAAGGCTGCTACGGAATCAACCTAGAATCTCGCCATAGTCCCCCAAATCAACAGCTACACGATTTTCTTTTCATGATAATAATGTTCTCTTCATATTTCAGTTCAATTTTGAATTCGTTTCCCCCTTCTTTTTTTTTTTTAATTGTAATGTAAGAAATGAATTGATTGTTTTACTTATTTTCATATTTTTGCACCAACTGAAAACACCCAAAATGATAAAGAGTTTTCTTTACAAAAGGCTGTCTTATTTCCAAGAGCGCTTTTTTTTTTTAACGTTCAATTAGGAGAACTTCAGCCCCCAGGTAGACTCAACTTCATAATCTCGTCCTGATAAGGGGTGTTCTTTACCACTTGAGTTTTATCACCCTTAGTCTAAAACTAAAAGTGCATTTTTAAAAATTGTGAAAGTAAATGTAAACAAATTATTAGTAAAAACTGAAAACTTAAGATAGCTTGAAAACACCAAATAGAACAATCATAACATATGTTAAGAGCATTTTTCTATACAACAATGTTGACAATGTACATACGGCTATATATATAATTTTTTTTTAAAAAGAAACAAGGAGTTTATTGACATTATATTTTATTGACAAAGAATATTAATATTACATTCAATGAACTCTCTAATATAATAATGTCTACATTATATATTTGGTAAATTAAAAGAAAGACAGATAAGTTTAGTGGTAAGATAAACTAATAGTTGAGGGTAGGGGCAGAGCCAACCGTCGATATCGGGGTGTACTGAAAATATATATTAATTATATGGCCGAAAATATATATTAAAATTTTTTTTGCAATTATTCATATGGTAAAAAAATTTTTTTTTGTCAAAATGAGGTGTGCCCAAGCAAGGGTGGCACTCCCCCACCTACACCGCTAGTCGAGAGAGATAAGTTTAGTGATTGGATAAATTAATACTTAATATTGTCATGGATGACATTATCTATTATAATGTCAAGTATTTAAAACGATAAATAAAAATCTTTTTTTTTATCAATTGCCACATTACCTCACAATTATACCTATGCATTGGAGATATCTTTAGATCAGTTCACCCCATCTTGTCCTTATGATTTAAAAAAAAAAAAAAGAAAAAATGAACTTTGCTACATGTTTAAAATTTTTTTTACACAATCTTCTGTACACACACGTAGTGGGATCTTTTTTTACACCGATCATGATGATAGCAGTAACCAAGTTTTTGTACTCACTACAGTGTGTGAAGATATAAAGTGTCTTCTTCATAGATACATAACAAAGATGTTAACGAGGGTCCGCAGCTCAGTGGTGGCGTCTTCTACTGCAGATCAAGAGGTCACCGGTTCAAACTTGATAGGGTCCTAGATTTTAATTAAAAGAGAAAATGACTCCGTGGCCCAATGGATAAGGCGCTGGTCTACGGAACCAGAGATTCTGGGTTCGATCCCCAGCGGAGTCGTCCTTGTTTTTTCACTTTTTTTTTTTTATATTTTATTATAATTATTATTTTTTATTTTGGAGGTGCATTTGGTGGCATAAAATCTGAAATTAAAATATAATACCACTACCATTTATAGCACGAAGAAAGAAATAGTGAAGTGGTGCCAACATTTATAGCTAGAGGTCAATTCGTTTCTACATTAAAATAAATTTTCAGACGAATTGACTTAATTAAGAAATTGTACCATACCGGTTTCAAAAATTTATTTACATGTCAAACTTTCTCACAAGATAAATAATTAGTACCAACTGTCGAAACCATAAAAGCAGGCTTTATAACTAACTCCCCACCAACAAGGGGCCGTTAATTTTGATTTATTTTTTGGGAAGAAGGGCCTGCTGGTACCCTTAGCACTTGAACATTTTCAAATAACTCAATATAGAGTTGAATAATGAACACGTTAAACCATCACGTTTATATGAAAGCTTAAAAATGTTAGTAACACTAGGCAAAACTTGTCCTGCTTTTATTGAAAACTTCACACGGCTACAATTTTTATAGATGAACTGGTAACAACGCTCGATGGGCAATGATCAGAAAGAACTAATATTGCTTGCTCTGTATTTTCAGTATGCAACATCAGTTAATTATATACAAGGTCACCTCAAGAAGAAAATGGAAATGGAAGTAAAAGAAAACTGCCGCAAATTCAAACTTCGACCACCATTTTTTTTTTTTTTTTTTACCTCTCACGGTAAGAACAACTTGCACACGGCCATTACCGCAGGGAAGAAGATTCCGGGTTTATGACAATGTGCTTGAGCGGGTTATCTACATCGCTGCCTCCAGCATGCTTGACAAACTCGGCCGGTGTGTGGAAGGTGCCGTGGCATACACACATTATTCTCACTTCTTCTCCCTTTCCGTATTTGTATAGAATTCCGTCAACTCTCTTCCCACTGGGGCCGTTTCCTTTTGTGAAAACACAGGGCATATCCTCCATTGCACTCGTTCCAATTTCCTTTCGTCCGCTTCCTACGACATCAGATCTCCTTGGTAGATTCTCCATGTCAGGACGAATCATTCTGCTTGTAGTTTCTCTTGTTTTTGCCCCAGATGAACCAGAGTCTTGATTGGTTCCTTCTAGCAAAGACTGGACACTGCCGGGGCTCAGCTCACCACTGCTACTAGACCCTGAAATAAAAACCAAGCGTAACTCGGAAATAATTTACAAGCAGCAGCTAATATTAATTTTTGAAATATTATTCAGAAAATTTCAACAGAATCTTTGCATACAACCTAACAGAAAGGTAATAAGTTTCACATTAAACATAGTAATACGAGTCAAATATGTACTCCATATTCTCATACTCACAGCACAAACTGCAATGTTTCCTCTACTCTAACATTAAGAGATTGCTCATATTCACGACTCGATTTGAAGTACAAAGGTAAATAAAAGTTTCTCTAATCAAACTAGTGAATGCATTCCAACAAGCAGAAAGACACACATACGGCTTGGTCTAAGTTTTGCGATATAAATTTGGCCTTTGACCAGATGAATTACAAAAACATCCTTACTAAACATTATCATTGTTCTTCGCTCTCCTTGTTACCAAATTTACTACTACTTCATCTCCTCGATCTCCTCCTTGTTTTCTCGCCTGAAAGGTGTGTGCCTGAAAGTATAAGCGGGAGAGGTAACACCATGGATGGCTACGCAACAGAAGTCGCATGTGCCTTGTAGGCATAGGTGCAGTTCCTCCACAATGTTTCAATGGTGAATATTTTGGCTCACTTTCAAAACGTCCCCAAAGCTTTTCGTGTTATTGAAAATAATTCAAATAGTTAGCTCTGAACTTTGGGCGTTGTCAAAATAAACAGATGTTTGGGTCTCCTTCAAACGACCCGCAATAGCTTTGTAGGATCCTTTGATATTTGAAAATGTGCGGTCAAGAGTGATTAGAAATCATTAAGGGTGCTTTGACAGTTTTCAGAGGAAGGACACCACAAAAGATGTTTTGAGGCCAAAAAATATTAGGACGATAAAAGACATACAATTTTGTAGAAAATAAACAAAATATCCATTAGCATGTTCCCAAGACTAGACAATTCCTGATATCATAAGGAAAGAGTGCTTCAGATCTCATTCATTATAAACAAAAATCAAGGCACAATCTAAATGAATTTCCTTCGCCAATGACAAATTAAGTTTTTGAATGAGAAAGGACGTAGTTAGAGATTATAATAGTCCTGGCTGGAAAATAAACTTGATGATGCCAGAAGTCTTAAAACTTAACTATGAATTGGGGGCCGCAGTAGTTGAGGAGCCAACTCACAGAGTTGCCGATAACAGATGAATATAAATTATAGCAAAGCAGCATTAGAAACAGTCAGCGCCACTCATATGTAAATATAAAAATCCCGCTCTCCTACCATCAGCTTGGCATGTTATTGTGACAACCCGTCTACGTGAAACAATTTGGGGGGGGGGGCATATGGGGATAGCCGAGTCAGGTTGTTAAATTTTTTATTTTTTTAACTAGTCCACTCAATAAGTTGGCAGAATAACATACCAACTCGTTGGCAAGAGATTCACCATAATGTTTTCTAGAATATTAGATTGGCCAAGACTGTGGCTGACAGGTCTGCTATTATTTAAAGAGAAAACATCTATAGAAAACACAAAGAGCACATCCAATAGTGGCAGAGACTGGCATCAGAAGCAGTGGTACTAGTCCTAAAACTTTTACAGTAATATAAAACCACAGAAATGCCTTGTCCTGACTTTAAATAACCCGGGTTCAGACAAAATGTATGAAATATGAAATGTTGACAAGAGTCAAAAGCACATAAGAGAAGACAAACAAATGGATGGAACTAAACTCTTCAGCAAACCCATTCTACCAAGTTGTTAAGTGTTAGCAAGGACACATCTATTATAAAGGCATTACTCTAGTCTCAAAAACAGAGAGAGAGAGTGTGTGCGCGCGTGCGCGTTTTTCCTCCTTTTTTTGGGAGAAGGAAAAGCGGTGTGTTAATAGCATGTCAATTAACAAAAAATAGTTTGCTTAAAGACATGTCTCTGTTTGAAGGTAACTTTTGTTATTCTATTGCTGCTGTAAAGGGCATATTAATTTTCAACAGACAATTAACCATACCATAGCCCAAATTATGATTTCACAAATATAAAACCAGATGTCAATAACAAACCTCAAAATTCCCCATGTTGAAAGTATTTTCAAAGGAAAATACATAAATAAAGAATGAATTTCCACTTTAAATCCCCATTACCATCCCTTGGAAATAATTTTAAACACATATGGTACTTGATCTTTTTACCAAGGACACTGCGTTCAACATGGTGTCACCTTCAAGGACTTGCAGGCCCAACTGAAATTTTAGAGCAATGTTTTTCCATTCTGACTTAACAAAACACATTTTTCCAACTATTTATCATGTACCTCATTAATAATTCCTTCAAAGCAAAGATTCTTACCAAATAATTCTCATTCCTAATTTCTGAAATGCATTTTGTTAAAATAGCTATGACAAAGCATAACCAGCCTAATTGAAGTTATGCCAGGTAGGGGTAGCTATGAAATTTTAGAAGATATTGCATTTCCAAAAAATTGTTAAATAACACAAGATGAATTGAACTCATGATTATCTGCAGTAAAAGACCACCGTAGGCAGACATGTAAGGAGGTGATCATATAGCATTGAGCATAGATTTTAGCCAATATGGAAAATAATCAAGAAAGCATAGAAAATGAAATACCTCCTTGATGAGTTCTACTGTCCAACTCAGATGCACTCGAACAACTTCCCCCCTTCGTTTCCATTGATTGTTGCATCCCACCAAGACGCTCTTCCGATCTGTAATTCCCCTTTGCCACGGCTAAAGACTTTTCTCTCTCCAACCTCTCTCTTAATTTCGTCTCAATTTCTTTCCTTTCCTCCAAACTCAAATTTCCACCAGCACTACCTCCTCCTTTATCACATTTTAAATTCCTCTGCTTCTCTGACATCCTCCTCTTAGCCTCCATCCTTCTCAAGGTCTGCAACTGCTTCCTCTTCCTCCATTCCTCCTCTGTCTCTACAGGCAATGAAGAGGTCCTCAACAAGCTTGTATAAGCCTCAGGAGGAGGTGGCGCCACCGCATCGTTATCATCCCTTACCACAGGTAAACATTCTGCTATAGAAGAAGATCTCATCAACTCCTTAGAACTCTTGTCCACACCAAATCTGCCCCCTAATGACAGTCCAAGATTCAATTCCATCTCCTCGTCCTCCTCTTTTACTGCCTCAGACCCACTACCACTCCCCATAAACCCCTGCAACAAGTCTCTCGAAAATCTGTTTGTTGAAATATCCAAACAAAGACTCTCCATTTCCGTTGTTCTTGTAGTCTTCTTACTATCATCACCATCCCCCATAAGACTCACAAATAAACTACCTCCACCAACCCTATAGCGGCATCTATTTCAGCAATACTTATAAGTACATACATGTTACACCATTCAAAAATCAGAATCTTATATGCCCAGATAGAAAAACCTGATTTTTAACTGCATATTAGTCGCCCTTCTCCAAGATTGAATTTTTTTTACACAGTTCAAGAAACGTTTGGTCTGTAGAGCAATAGCCAAGAATTCCAACAGAGAGCAACAAGCTCTAAGATATTAATTAATATGAAGAAATCACGAATGAAACTAAAGAAACAAAAAGAACAAACACAGGTTGAAAAAGATTCAAGAAAACACTACGGGGAAAGAACAGAGACTGAAAAATTGGAGACAATGTAGACGGAAATATTGTTTCTTTTCCATGTGTGTGAAGAAGCAACTCAAGAAAGACCTCAACAAGACACGGTAAATATCGTGGAATAACAAATGTGCAAATCTGACCCTTGGTTTGGGAGGTGGGGTGGGGAGGGTAGGTAGAGGGGAAGACAAGCAGAAAAACTTGAATGGACATGTGGCAGAAGAGAAAGGGACGGAAGGGAGACAAGTTGGCATGACTGAATACGCCTTTTTTGGTGGTGTCTATAACGAAAGTTCTTCGAGAAAAAGGGTTGAATGATTGGAGACGTTGAATTAGGAAATGCGGCCTTGGCAATTCTTTCTTGGATTTTCTTGATTCAACATTTTATATAGAAATGGAATGATGGTTTAGATTATAGTGAGAAATTGAAAAAGATAGATATCAAATATATTCCATCACAATCGAATCATTATCTTTTTAAATAGTTATTCTATCGCTAAAAAATCTATATGTGCACTACAGTAATAAAGTTAAAAAGTTTACAAACCATCTATCTTATAATGATTACAGAGATGTAAGCAACGATATAATAATTGAAACTCTTTTGTACCACTTCACGTACAAAAGTATCTAACATAATAGATTTTAATGTTAAAAACAAACCATAACGTGTTCGCAAAAAAAAAAACACAATATAATCTTTACCTACTCGATGATACAAGAAATCTATTAATGCCATAATAACACGTGGAGGTTGGAGGTTGTCTATAGAACTCCAAGCAAAGTTTGGAGATCATTGAAATCTACAAGAAAGTATAAATGCCTCCCTTTCCAATTTTAAAAAACTTTTGCATAGAAATGATAAGAAGTTCATCTTTGGCCAGTTGTGCAGATGTTAATAAGAAATTAGCCTATAAAGAAAGCTTTTAAGAATTGATTATCATATGGGAAACTTTATAAAATTCTTTAAAAACCTAACAAGTAGCCACGTGTGCCCGAATTTAAGGTGAAAAAGGCATATGTGGGTACACTTTGGGGGATAAATTGCATAAGAAACCAAACCCACGGGGAATTTGGTCGGAGCCAATTAGCCAAATTCCTTGACTTGAATTATTAGGTGTACCTTAGTCCATATGAAGAAAAATGTGAAACATGTTGCTTAGCATTGCTAGGGGACTCTGGCTACTTGTCAGCTTGACAAGTCAGTCAAGAACTCACAGTTGACTCGAATTGCTTGTCCAGATGGCAAGTCAATCACAATGAATTTTTATTGACGCTTTGTTACAGACTCACAACTTTACGTTTTTTAAAAATTTTGAACACAATAGACTCAAATTGTTAGTCAACTTGACAAGTCTACCCAGTTCAAAAGATAGTCAATAAAACCCTATTAAACTTGAATTCTAGTTACACAACTCGAGTAAAACTTTACTAATTAAGCTTCTTCATAAGCCAATGAATATGACACACAGATGTATCCGTTTCACTGCAATCATTCATTGAGTATACTTAAAAAAGAAAAAACTGTAAAAAAAAAAAAAAAAGTCAAATGGATGTAATATCAGAAGAAAGTTTGTTTTTATTTGGAATCAACTGAAATAATTAAATTTCAGAGGTTATCTATTAGTCTTGATTTGAAATACAATATGATGACTGCATTCAAGACATGAATAGTGCTGATAACCTCTGGATAAACTAAAAACCTAAATTTGTAAATTTATGAAAACCTCTAAGGTAGACACATAAAAGAGTATTACCAAAGTGACAACAAAAGCAATTTCGCTTAAACAAGAGTTTTACTTCGAATAAGATGAGCTAGTCATCGTCCTAGCACTCATCACGTCCCATCACTTCATCAAGACACAAGGCGATATTAATGTCAAAATGCAACACATGTATATGACAGTAAAAGAGAAACTCACATGAAAACAAAAACCTCTTCTATATATGTTTATCTTCATAAAAGGAAGATTTCCTCTACAACAGTGCTCATTCTTATGATGCGCACCGTGCTCACATGGAGGGATGACTAATTTAGTGCTGTTCATTCCATACGTCTAGCGAGATCAACTCGTCATGTATATGTCTGGCGAAATAATATCGCCAAATGTATTGTGGACCATCATGACTATAAATTCCAGTGCTTTAACTACAAATCATGCCTCATTATCCGTATCATTTGCATCTTTTATTTCTCTCCACAAAAAGGAAAAGAGGAGTCCTCACCTCAATCACTTGTTAATTTTTTCACTTGTTAATTGATTAATCTTATTCCTAACCAATACTTAACTAATGCAGTCTCATAGTTCGTATTTATTACATTGATATATCAATGTACATTAAATAAAGAAAGTATGCTATAACATCAAATGGACCAAAATGAGAATTATACCATCTTTACCATACGAATAAATTATATTATTGATTTTAATGGATTTCATTTTTTTTGGGAGATTACAAAGGGGATTATAGGGGTGGAAAATTGAACCATTGATCAAGGATTTAAGAATCTAGCTATGATGCTATCAGACTGCAGGGGTCTTGGCTCACTTTTTTTTTAATCCTTGCTTTCACTTGATTTTTTTTAAAACTCAGTTAAAGTTAAGAGGATAATAATATGGTTTCTATTAAACGGATCATGATATTTGTAGTGAAGTTTTTACTAAATTTTGTACAAAATAAGGTATCTTACTTTTAAATTATTTTTTGGGATAATTTCTAAAATGACAAAAAATAAAAACCAAACTTAAAAAATTGGCACTTTTTAAAAACTTGTGCAAAAATGGCAATATTTTGAATAAAATTACATTATTACCCTTAAGCAATAATTTCTCTTTATATTTATATATCTCTACAGTTTATCCGTATATCTCTACAATTACAATTATGACTGTTGATTCTCGACACTACAGTTTGATAAAAAAATGTCCATACAATTTATCTGTATATCTTGATATTTAGTAGCGATAATTCTCGATATTTATCTATATATCTTTACAGTTGCATTGTAGATCTCGATAGTTACATACTATAGATTTAAGCAGTTTTCTTTCCCTGCAGTTGAGACTTATGTGTCGCTTGTACATGTAGGTCACACGCTTCATACGCCGAAGAATTCTGGTCACAGACCAGTACGGTTGACTTCATCTGACAATTTTGAGCAAGATTCCCTTTTACACCGATGTCGAATTCTTGCCCGATTGCTATAGATCTGACAATGAATGTGTAATAAGTCTTGATTTGGAGTTTCTTTAATTATGAAATTTTGTGTTCGCGGGCTATTTGGACATTGTTCAATAAGTGTCAAGAAAGATTTTAATGAGTTCAATTGCTAGGACTGGTACCTAGATAAAGACATCAAAGAATTGATGCTTTTAAAATTGATAATTAAAATTTTTGTTTATGGGCAATTTCGTTCAAAAAAGAGGCAAAGTGACATTTTTGTTTAAGTTAAAAAAGTGATTTAATTTTAAAAAGAGATCGGTTTATTTGGACAAATGAATAGACAAAAGGGTGACAAAATATAGATGTGGCCTATGTGATAATCATTGATGAAAATATGATGTGATGTGTTGTTTTGAAAAATAAGATGATGTCATGTGTTAATTTTATTTAAATTTTTTTATATTATTTTATTCAAGTAGCACAACTCTTTTAAAAATGACATATTAAAAGATGTCAAATTTTGTAATTTCTTCTTGTTTTTTCTGATACCACCCATTTCTGCAAAATGGGGCAGATACCACCCTAGCCGGGCCCAAATCACAGGCCCGAGTAATTTTGCTTGTAGTTTCCCCTGCGTTTGCCCCATATGAACCAGAATTTTGACTGTTCTACCAAGGACTGAACACTACTGGGGCTCAGCTCACCACCGCTACTCTAGATAATATATTAATTTTGAAAATATTATTCAGAAAACTTTAATAGAATCAATGCATACAACCTAACAGATAGATAATAAGTGTCACATAAAACATAGTAATATGAATCAATTATGTTATTCGTACGCTCATACTCACAGCACAAAATGTATTTGCTCCAATAATCTTTTGTGCACTCACTGACTTGTCGATAACGTTTGAATATAAACTATACCAAAGCAACATTTGATATAACAATCCTACTCTTATACCATTAGCTTAGCATGTTATTATGACAATCCATTTACATCTAACAATGGGGTGGGGGACGTATTGCAATAGCCAGGGGCAAATTGTTATTTTTTTATTGGTCCACTCAGTAGGTAGAATAACATACTAACTTGTTGGCAAGAAATTTACCGTAATGTTTTCTAGAATATCAGATTGGCCAAAACTGACTGACAGGTTTACTATTATTTTAAAAGAGAAAACATCTATAGAGAACACGAAGAGCACATCAATTGGGAGTACCATATCCTAGAGACATTGGCATCAAAACCAACCGTAACTCCTAATAAATTGTGTGGTTTTTCTTTGTGGCATTGAGTTTTTCATTTTTTAATCTTTGGTTGCGTGGTCAACCCCAATTATGATAAATTCGTTATATCCTTACTAAGTTTTAATCAATCTTATAAATAAGTCAAGAAGGTATAAGATATATCATTTTGCAAATCTTCAAGTCACGATCCCAAAATATCTTTAGCTTCTCCATTTCGAATTGTTAATAAAAAGATATGCTTGATCCAAACTGACATGCCGGGGACAACCGTCAAATAAGAGGTCAACTGTACTGGCCCGATCAACTGATAAATATGCGGTCGACCATTTCTTGGTCAAATAAAATGTTAAATTTCTTAACATCTCAATTGACCACACTATCTAAATCTTTGGTCAATCGGCTATTTGTTTGGTCAACCTTCACGCCGCTTACTGAAATCTTATTGATTCTATTTATTTAGAATTATCTACAGTGTTGTGTGCATGGCAATTGCCTTTATCCATTGCAACTAAATTTCATTTTCAGTACTTTCACCTCTCATGTCTATAAGAGTAAGGTCTCTTAGCCTTTTTATTTTCCCGCCATTTATTGGTCATTTTAGTAATTTCTATCACTGGGCCTTTTAGTAATTTACACTATTGCATGTTACCGCTTGTTTCCTTTATATAATAATATTAGAGTAAGGTCCCTTTGTATTTTTTCTTGCCCCATTTATTGGCTATTTTAGTAATTTTCTATCATTGGGCTTTTTAGTAATTTACTCTGCTGCATATTACTGCTTTCGTCCCTTAGCATTTTCTTGCGTTTTCTCTCGCTTAACTCAGCTTCTCTCGACCGCATCTACGGGGTTTAAGTTTGATGCTGGTACACGCTTAAACTGTCAAGAACGCCGCCGGCTAAAATTTTCAACTGACCGTCGAAGAAGTTGAATATGCCGGCGGCAATTACTACATCAGAACTTGTGAGGAAAGGTAAGCAGAATTCACCATTTTTTCAGTCTTTTGTTGAATTTCGCCACCGAGAAAGAATTCACTTTTCTTATTTTCTAAGAATTCACTTTCTTACTCACTTTTTAATTTAAAGAATTCACTTTACATTTTCAAATCCCCGTTTTTACGTGATTTCTGGCAATTTGAATTATTTAAGTCATGTTGTTCAACATGGGGACTACGTTAGTGACATGTCAGGTCGAGGGCATCCCAGTTGGTGAAATATATCTTACCCGCCCAAAAGCATGTTTTAGTCATCTCATGGTTGTTTCTTCACATATCTCTGATATTCTTACATTTCATTTGTTCAATTTATTATTTTTTTTTTTTTCTGGATGTATGTTTTGCTCCCCCTTTCTTTTTGGCTTTGGTTCCCCTCTTATTAGTGGGGTTTTTCTCTTTTCTTTTCATGGTGAACTACAAGAGTGTTATTAAGACATGAGTTTATCAAACCATTGCTTTCCAACATGCAAAACGAGGCTTTGTTCTTGTTGTCTTCATTACACAATAGTTCATTTGGGAGTTTTGCAGTTTCTATGGACTATTCTTTAACTTTCTCTGTGCATGGTTGAGGTTTATTGAGATGTTATATTTTGTTGACCGTTGACAACCATGGTTCCAATTTGTGGAAAAGTGAAATATATATATATATATA
The DNA here is from genome assembly GCA_963692815.1 of Nyctanthes arbor-tristis. Lineage (NCBI taxonomy): Eukaryota > Viridiplantae > Streptophyta > Magnoliopsida > Lamiales > Oleaceae > Nyctanthes > Nyctanthes arbor-tristis. Next base: position 625 of record CAVNYN010283352.1, on the reverse strand, counting down.
TTTTTTTTTTTCTACTACCAGCAACCACCATAATTACCTGTAGTGGGAAAACTGTTTTCACGCTTGATTGGTGTGTTAGTAAGATTGCTCCGTTTAGAAGGCTTTGAATATTACAACGTATTTCATGGTTAATAGCTCTCTTATTGAGATTCCATGGTGTTAACAGTTGTCTTAATTGGTGTGTTGTGTATTATTTTTGTAGGGTGATTGAATAAAAAGTACCACCACTAAGAGCAAATGTTCAAGTCTATCTTGAAAGAGAGGGTGTAACACTGTGTAATTTCCGGAGTTCAATAGTGTCATCCTTGGGATTAAAATTGGCTCTAATTTTCAAATCTAAGCAATCGGTGAACAAACCTTATAATCAGATGATTAGTTGTGACATTTTATACGAATTTGAAGACATTTTTGTTTGTTCGACAAAAATAATGATTACTTGAATTTATATCAATTACCCTCATCGGGTAGGGAGAATTGCCAAAAGAACGACCAAGTCTAATCGGGTGGTAAATTTGGAGCCAAAGAATGCTTAAAGTGAAAATGCGGTGTCTCATTAGTATAGTCAAAATACAAGGGCTTAATTATAGAGTACATTAAGTAAAGAGATTTATTATGAAATAAGTGG
>CAVNYN010283351.1:0-30164 GCA_963692815.1 Nyctanthes arbor-tristis | reverse complement strand
TAATGAATCAAAAGGACCCCAAGTCTGATTTCAACACTCTACTTTAAAAGCATGTCAATAGCAACATACTCCTGGACAGTTTCCAAAATATCAAGACTGAAGTGTCAAACGACTTCCCAGGGCATAGCAATCTGAAGATAAGAAGTCCAACTAGCTAGTCATACATGCAAGAAAGAAAGTAAATTATGTTGAACTATGCAATTACACCACACAGTTGAAATCTCCATTCAATCTCCTCCACTCATTAAAATGCAACAAACTTGTTCAAAAGCAATAAACAAGTCTCAATTACTACCTCTGTTTTCAATGAGGTTTTGCAGGATACCATAAATTTCAGTGGTTTCAGTTTAAACCAGAATTTATCAAACTGAAAAGCAACTTTGAAGAGGATGACGTGAAATAACCAAATATCAAATTCCATATATAAAATTTAAAGTGTGGAGATTGAGACTGTAAAACAAAGAACTCAATGGCAGGAAAAATTTCATGTTAAATTTATTAAGATTTGCTATTCATACAAACCAATGAAGAAGATCTTGATTTCTACCAACGTGCAACACAAGAACAAAATGTATACATAGAGCCAGCATCAAGAAACTGTATAATATTTCATTTAAGTCTCCATGGCACACCTGATGAATATGAGCTTATACAGGGATAGACACAATTTCATCAGAAAGCATTTCATCAGAAAGCATACTGCGGTGATGTTCTTGACGCCATACTGGCAACCTGAGCCTGCATCTGAACTGCCCGGACCTTTGAACCTGTAGCACGATGGAAAAACTGCTCCCGGGACAAAAGCCTGACATTCCTTAAGTACTGATCAAAAGGTATTGCTCCTTCTTGGACTGCTTTATCCAGTGCGTAAATTGTATCCTCCACAGCTAAATCTGATGCTGTACATTCGAGCATCTGTTTGGAAAGGGCATCACAAGGCTCTATTGCATCATCAACGTCTACACTACTAACATCTTTCCTCCCAATTTTCTCCTCATTCTCCCTCAACCATCCCTCCAACACATCCGAATTCATCAGAATCATCTGTAACTGCTGCTCCAAACCCTCCTTTTCCTCCTGCATTTCTTTCAACCCTTTGGCCAACTCCTCCTCGCGCGTCCTCAACACTGCCTGCGCACTAAACATTCCCTCCATTTCTGCCTCCCTGGCCTTCCTCAACTCCCTAACATCACCATTCAAGTTCTCTACAAGCTTATTTATAGCATTTTTCTTAAAAACCTCACCCGGATCCTCCATTATCCTTCCGGACCCATAGGCATTACCACTTCCATAAGGTGGAGTTGGAGTTGGAGTTGGAGTTGGCGTGGGTGAAGGCGAATATACCCGAGGCGGTATTGCTGGCCGTGCCGCAGCAGACCCCGCAGATGAATTTACACTTGACATATTATTACTACCATAATTAGGACTGGAATTAGGGTTTGAAGGCTTACGTTGCGAATACAGAGGCGGATCCCGGCCAAAATAGTGGCTCAAATTCCGAGCCAATTCCACAAGATTAGAACTTGGGTAAACCCAATTCTGAATATATGGAATCGAAACTACACCGTTGGGTGAAACAAACGGATGGGGCCGTTTGATGATCATATCTCTAGTGGGGTTTACAAAAACTAGCGGCGCATGGCGGGGGTATGATTCCATGAGCCAGATCGAGATCGGAATATTATAAGTGACGCCCTGAAAAAGCATCGGCACCGTGCCGTCCGCCTGAAGAAGATTAACAGTACGGCCATCGTTATGCGTAAACGTGGCGGTCTTCGGCTGTAATGACGGATAAGTCTCCGTGAGAGCCACCAGATGCTGTCGGATGAACCACTTCACGTCCTCCGTGTACGGAAGCGCCGCCGGCCCTCTCTGCGACAAGACACTGCTGAGGAATTGCTGCGTGTATTGAGCCATTGCAACTAAGCAAGAAACTGAGGAACTCCGTATGAATATGTTGAAATGATTGATTACACAAATCTCACAGATAAATCGCTTGGAGAAGAGGATGATTACGCTGTTAAGCAATCTCCCTTGAATGAATGAACGGCCGGGTTAAACGATTTGAGAAATTCGCGAATACTTGAAAAGTAATGTTGACCGACTCGGTCACTGATCCCTGGAAATTGCGTTACCAAAATTTGCTGTGTTTGCCCTCAACATTGCACATATAAGCCATGTCAGTCCTTGATTAATTTTTTGACCTTCAAGTCCCCACTATTTGTTTTCTTGTTCTATTTAATTCCTGTGGGGTAGAAACCTGTCACGTTTTTTGTCAAACAATCGCAGCGTTAGCCTATCTACTTGAATACATATAGTTATGTACCCCTTTTTTGTTAAACATCATACATATACGTTCTCATACTTCTTATTTTTCTTTTAAATTTGAATTTGTCAAATAAATCATATATACATATTTTGTAAGACCCACCTGTATTATATAAATCTCTACCATTTAACTCTACTCGTTTTCTATCTTAGTTCACATAAAAATTCAGATTTTTATGTGAATACTATTAGATAGTTCTTTCTATCTGAAAAATACAGTTCAAAAAGAAAGCTTAATGAAAACAACTACTAATTAATAAGCTCGTTTTCAAACCCAATCGAACCAAATTTGTCTGTTTATTATTAGTTATACTCTAATTTTTTAATAAGAATTGACTTTCTTATAATTTCATGAGAATTAAATTTTTGTTTGAATTTTGTTAGTGGTAATTTACCATGATCACTTATATATTTTTAGTATTGGCTCATGTTTGACTATTGACTTGTGCCCGTTCGCAATATTATTTAAATGAGAAATAAGAGATAATTTTGAGTGAGGTTGAATCGTGGAGATGTGTACAGTATTAAAGGTTGCATATAATATGTGGACGTGATTGGTTTAACTAATTTTTATTTGAAAGTAGTATTGATTTACAACTTTTTTCTTTTTTTTTTTCTTTTTTTTTTACCTTTTTTTTCTTTTTTTTTTCTTTTTTTGATCAGTCAATGCCTAGGCCGGTTCATATGTTATTTTTGTACTCCGTCCAATATCAACACGTTAGCGATGATATGATGATGAGGAAGATGATACAAATGATTGAATTTGCAAGAGAATGGTCAGCTTCAAGCATTCATGATACCGTTTGTTGTCAAAAGAATATCAAAAAGCCAAAGTGCCAGCTCTAGTGGGATGAGTATTGATAAACTTTCAGATTGGTTCACTAATTAGTTCACCAACTGTGTATTAATATAAAGGTAAAACTGTCAATTAAGACATTTAAATAATTTGAACTTTAGATATTTCAGGGTTAAAATTGTAAATCGGTTAACTAATCGGTAAACCAACATGGAGTTGTAGCATTACTCATAGTAGGATTATTGTGTTTTTCCCTAACTAGTAAAAAATTACATTATTATTTAGTTGATATTAAAAATTAATTATTCTTTATTAGGTAACATAATCTTATAAAATTTCACCTTACCAAAAAAAAAAAAAAACTTATAAAATTTCATATCATTTATTGTTTAAAATAATTTGATATGTATTCTTCCCGTATAACACACGGGTGAGAATCTAGTTTTAATAAAAAATAAGATATAGAAGGAGTAAGATTGAATGGTAGAGATGTGTACAGTACTTGTGGGTTGCATGGAATATATAGACGCGATTGGTTTAACCAATTTTATTTGAAAGTAGAAATTTTTTTTTTTTTAAACTAGTCAATGCCTAAGCCGGTTCATATGTTATTTTTGTACTCCGTCCAATATCAACATGTTGAAAGTGTGTACAAATTTTGAGTGATTCGTTAAAATATGTTAACTATATAAAAATAAACTAACGACGATGATATGATGATGATGAAGATGAAGATGATACATTTGTTTGAATTTGCAAGAGAATGGGCTGCTTCAAGCATTTCAAGATACTGCTTGCTGTCAAAAGAATATCAAAGAGGCAACTTGCCAGCTCTAGCGGGATTATTGTGCTTTTCCCTGGCGAGCAAAATAATAATTGCCTGTCTATTTCTGTCTAGTACTATTTATCAATACATTCTTAAAGGTCGTAACGTATGATTTTGTTAAATCTTCAACACGTGCAAGCTCACTGTAGTGGGATGATGATAATCAATAGAATATATCACAGTGACTATACAGAGACTCAAAATGAAGATATCAAAAGGATGTATAACCATAATTGAGATTTTAACACACAAAATTTACAGAACTTAGGCAGTCAGGTTGACCTTGCCAAATGCTAAAACAAAAGCAAGGATATATAAGAAATTTATCTAACAGATTTTATACAAAGAGATCCTCTAGCTAGTTCCTAAATCAGAGAGGGAATCAATCCTTCATATACTAGCCCTCATCCTCAGTAAATGAAGCAGAGATTGAACCAGCTTCAAGATCGACAACCTCTTTACTGTCACGTGAACTAATTTTCTCAGAACAAGATGATGATAAATATGATAACTTGTCAACTCTAGCTCCAACCATGGATACCCGGCCGGTGACAAAGTTCTTGCCACCATATTCATCTGGGGCAACCAAAACTTCAGGCAATGTCATTTCCCCTTTCAGAAAACTCACCACCTGCCTCATGCTTGGCCTATTTTCAGGGCAATTGTTGGAACACATCAGTCCTAATTTTAGCACGACTAGAGCCTCTACTTCGTCGTAGTCTCCTTTCAATCTTGAATCTACTACTTCAAGAATGGTCCCTGCTTTCCACTTGTCCAACACCCAATCCACCAAAATCAACTCCTCAGGCAATGCTTTTGGTTCAATCGGTTTTCTCCCACACACAACTTCAAGCAATAATGCACCAAATGCAAACACGTCTGAACTTTTGGTAGGCTTGCCAGTCTTGGTTAGTTCAGGGGCTATATATCCCAGTGTTCCTACAACTTTCGTTGTGCATGGATTTATACCATGTTCATATACTTTGGCAAGTCCGAAATCTCCTAGCCTGCCATTTAAATCCGAGTCTAAAAGAATATTGCCTGCTTTGATGTCCCTGTGAATCACAGTTTGTTCCCATTCTTCATGTAAATAAAGCAGTCCCGAAGCCACACCTTTGATGATCTTGAACCTCTGCTCCCAAGTTAAGATCAACTTGGGTTCATCAAAGATGTACTTGTCTAAGCTTCCATTAGGCATGAAGTCGTAGACTATTAATAGATCATCTCTCCATCGACACCACCCCAGTAACTGAACCAGATTTCTATGCCTAAGGCGGCCTATGGTTGCTATCTCTGACACAAATTCATGCAAGCCCTCCTTTGATCCATTGTTTATTCGCTTCACTGCAACTTGAGCATTCGTGTTAGGTAAAATTCCTTTATACACTCGGCCAAATCCTCCGAACCCAATTAGCTGTTTTTCTTTAAAGCCTCCAGTTGCTTTCTTGAGCTCGTCGTAAGAATATCTATGGGGACCAATATCAATCTCCCAAGGTTCAACCACATCCATATTCCTCTTCTTGAATATGTATGATACTAACCCAATTGCAACTACCACTGAAACAGCAAATGATAAACAATAAACTAAAAGTGAGGGGACATGCTTCTTTCTTGATCCAGGAACAAAAGGCAGTGAGGATAAATCCAGAGATTCTGCTGGCCCATTAATCTTGAAACTCCATCCAGAGATATAATGAGAGCTAGCAAGTAAACCAGTTGAAGCAGAGAATCCAACATACATATACTCCATCAAAATTGGTGAAAGATCAACTGGAAATGACAGAATTGGAACACTTGGTTTTGATGAAGAAAGTGAAAGGGTCACATTCACTACATTACTGACTGAATCATAATCAACCCATGCCTGAATAATTTTTCTACCCTGCAGATTGAGTTCTTGCTTAGTGGAGTTACCTTCTTGGGAAGAAAAAACGAAGGCACCGACAGAAGCATTTGAGACCAAACTATTGATGTCAATACCAACATGATTAGAATGGTTATCCCGGAATTCGTAATCTTGAACTGTATCAAATTCAACTGCAAACATATGGTTAGAGAATTTCCCATTGCTACTTGCATTCAGAAGCCCTAAGTACTGTCTTGGGAGAGCACCCTTAAGCTCCTTAGACTTGGAAATGGTGAAAGAAAATCCATGGCCACCCAATCCTGCATACTGAGGTACAATTGCAAAAGCAAAAGCTGTTGAAAAGGAATAGGCTTTTCCATTTGTGGAGTTCTTCAACTTAATTGGGCTTGAATAAAAGGCATGGCCAAGAACTCCGTCGGTTTGATTTGTGAGTTTCAAGATTCCATTTTTCTCAATCTCTGCAGCTCCATCTAGATTCAGGTCGTTGCCTACACCCTTAAATCCATGAAAAATGAACTCACCAGACTGGGAAAGAACTGGGCTTGACACATAAAGAGAAACCAAGAAAATCACAACCCTTTTAGCCATGGCAAATCCCAGAACTGATGAAGAATTAGGAGATCAAATTTGTGCTTTGCTAAGTAGATTCTGACGGGTTTCACTGTAAATTCTTAGTGGTTCTGATTGTGATTCCTTTCCATGTGACTAGTGACAGAGGAAGGTGGATTGGGAAGGAAAGGCATGGGGCCTTAAGTTAATGGATTGTTCATTGAGAAGAAAACGTGACAAGTGATTTTCAGGCGTACAATATATTAATGGAATTATGATATGCATAATAATAATTTATAAGTCCGTAACGAACATTTGTGCCTAATTGGTTTTCCACCGGCCTTGCTTAGTTGACAATTAGGGTATGTTTGAGATTGCATAAAATTTTCATGGAAAATGTTAAATTGTCATCTAAATTCCAATTTTCGTGTGTTTGATTCACAAGTAGAAATGAAATTTAAATTTTAGAGTATAATTCTATTAAGCATAATTTTTTTCACTTTCCCTCAACAACAATTCTCACCTCCCCCTTAGGTAAAATGTTTTCCTTAAAAGTTATAAAATATTTTCTTTTCCATTCTTTCGTATTAAACGCACTTTAAATTATATTTTTTTTTTAATTTTTAGCTTAACTAGCAAACATTATAGCGGAGTGCAGTTGCAAATAGATGCCATCTCAAAGATTTTTTAAGTTAAATGCTTGCCCGAGATTTAGAATTTTCGAGTCTTAAAAGATGTGTGTAAAAGCATTGTTAGCGAATTAATAGTTTTTCTTTGTTTTTTTTCTTGTAAAGCTTAACAATTGGTAGTTGAGTGTTATCAGCCTTAAATGCCATCCTTATCCATTATTCTTTCCATAAGAATAGGGCTGTGTGTGAGGATAAAGATCAACCCTCTAATTCTAAAAGAATGACTTTGATAGTTGTTTGTGACAGACTTGAGTCGTATTGGCTATGCCAATCTTGTTGAATTATTAAAAAAAAAAAAAAAAGAAATAATAACAAGCCAAAAAATCAATCGAGATTTACTCGTCTTAACTCTATGAGACGCTATCTGTAGTAACATTCTAGAGATTGAAAAACGAAAGGTTATTATGCTTTGAATGCAATTCATATTTTCATTTTCATTTTCATTTTTTTTTATTCTCTTTTAAATTTCTTGACCATTGGACAAGTAATAAGGAGCCAACCACTTTATACAATGTATAGAAGTGACATGTGAATGTCATGCATATTACATTGATTGACACTTTATAAAATATTTGTTGTCCTTACTTTGTAAATAAAACAATTAAAATGATCTTTTATTGGTGAGTGTTCAGTTGTTGGCCAGAAGATCTACTAGCAGCGCTATAAAGTGTCATTCAATGCAATAATGACTCTAAAAATATTTAAACACTAAACGTCTATTGCTGTTACGGCACTAAACAAATGATATTGTATAATATCAGCTGCTGATATGATTTGAGGTAATGTATTAATATATGTTATGACATATCACACGCTATTTGTAGGTAATCATTCAAGTGATTTTTTACAAAATAAAATAAATTCATTGTCTTATTTTTAAATTATTTTTCTCTTTCACACAATATACGGGGTAATATTGTAAATTTACTCTTATTTTATAAGATATTATTTAAATAATTATCTATAAAAAATATTTTTTTATAATATTTTTATAAATAGATATTTGGTATTTGATCATTCCTAAAAGCAGTTCGGTTACCATGTACACAAAACATGGGTCAAACCATAAGGTGTGAGGCGAAAAGATTGACTGGAAATTGAATTGAAATAGTGTAGTGGTCAAAAGTCAATATTTCAACTTCCTCAAACAAATTGTCAACGTTTGTTACTTTCTTATTTTCTTAATTTTTTAATAACATTATTTTTTTTACAATTAAGAGACTTTTAGAGAGGACTATAGACACGGAGTTGATATCTTGGTGTGACAAAATGTGCTCTTTATCACTTAAATTATATTTAATAAGATTGTTAGTTTCTTGAACTCATTTAAAATGGTCCTAAAAATCACATTCAACGCGTAGCAATTTTAGTTGGGAGAACACTCGTACACTAACACAAGTCAATTTCATTCTTTGTTACAATGCCCACTTTTATTCCGTCACACAAGAAATGGGGTTAATGGATGTCAATTTCACCTTCTTTTTTTTTTTTTTTTTTTTTGGGACGCCTTGTCAATTCCATTTTGTTCTTTTTTAAATCCACCAAATTTGTTAATGTATATCCTCAAAAATTTATATCAGCAATATTTCTTGTATATTGGTTCTAGAGTGTTCGAGGTTTTTAATTTGTTGGTTGAAAATTATCAACAGCGTACCAAAACGTCTAGACATCAGCTCAAATGTTAATATGTAAGATCAACATTTATTACACAAATTGAGATGGAAAAATTTCCATGAAAGATTTCAAGAAATAATATAATCTCAGACGTTTAACGCAATAAATAGTGCAAGACGAATGCATGGCATGCATTTGACATGCAACATCAATTCTACTGACATATCATCACCCTCATCACGGTCTAATTTGGTAACAACTTAGTCGAGACTCGAGACTTCTATTTGCTTCCTGGCTTTCATTCATTATTAGTATCTTGTTTCTGGTACAGATTTCGATCCAAAATTTTTATCAGCAAGCTCCAAAATAAAGAGAAATATTCATTTGACTTATCATGTGATAGGGGGAATAAATATCATTATTCTATTTAAAATAATAAAACTCTCTGTAATGGTTCAATTCTAGAATTGTTACTTAAGATCGAGAAGAAAAAGTGATGAATAAAACATGGCTACGAACGAGGCTCGTAGAAGCACAAGATGGAACCTTTCGAATTTGAGCTCTAATACCACTACCCTCGTGGCATCGGCGTCCTAGTATTATTTATGAACAAACTAGCTTTGACACCATTTGTAATACTCCCAAGTTTGTCCAAGGAATCTACAAAATGAACTTGTTGACATGTTTGAGATAGAATCTATGTGAAGAGACAAGAGGATACACATCATTAATAAAAGCTAAGAAAAGAAAATGTGGATTTGAGGGCAATTTTTAAGAACGAGGCTTCATCCATTAATATCTAAATCAAGAGTTGTGTCTATAGACACTGTATTTTTCCTGTCCTTTTTTTTATGCGGTGTCTAAGGCTACTGCACTCTTACGGTGAAAAATGCTTCCCCCAACTTTTTGGATCTATATGTTATCTCCACCCCTCATTATCCCATATCCGCAGCGTATCAATAAATTTGGGGTTACTATATATCGAGGCACTTTTGAAAATCTTTTCTGAAATTAGATGCCTTCAATCATGTTTTAGATTATTATTCAATTATCTTCATCTCGCGCTTCATATTTGCAGTTACTATATCGAGCCCCTTTTGAAAATCTTTTTCCAAATTTAATGTCTTCAATCACGATTTAGATTGTTATCCAATTTCGGTGGGGCTCAAATATCTGGCAGATCATGTTCAAAAATTGCTTACTCTATTTTTTTAAGTGAATCAAAATCTCTACTATTTCGGAATCTTTGCAAACAAGAATCCGACTACTTTACGTTATTGGGCTTTGATTTCAACGGCTGTGCTTTGGGGTTCACTCTACGTATAATATTAATTGGCCGGCGATTTCCTATGCTCTCTACACGTCTTGTTTACTATATTACCCGAGCTGTCCAATCCTTTCACCAGTGCTTGGCTTTAATCCCTGCACTTTAGGAAAGTGCTTTTAGTCAAGTTCCCTAATGGGTTTTGATTCTCACTTTAGCTTTGCTTATTTGTTAATGTTTGCATTGAACTCAATGACAATAATAGCTTCTCTTAATTTTTTTCCCTTTTAATTGTGTAATGTTGGAGTCATATTTATGTATATTTTTTGTTTTGTTTCCATGCTTTCATTCTTTTGTAATACATCAGTTATAATTTTTTGTTATGCCCTTTTTAGTGATATATTGTCTGCCTTTTTTTTTCTAATTTTTCAAACATTTACTAATAGTCATCCAATGCTTTCATTCTCTTATAATATATCATACGATTATAATTTTTGGTTATATCCTTTTTAGTGATATATGATGTTTGTTTTACTAATAACTAGCTAATCTACCCGTGCATTGCACGGAAAATACATATACATCTTTAAAACAAACTAAAGAAAACAATTAATTAAAGGATAAAAAATAAAAGTGATATATGTTCATTAATCAGATCCCTCGAACTAAAAATTAACCAAAAGAAAAATATGTGCAACTACTTTCAAAACTGATATTCTATGTTAAGTGATCGATTGCTAGCAAATATATATAACTGCTTGTATACTTACCTCATTAGGCGGCCTCAAGATTGCTTTAATTATTCAAATATAAAAGAAAAGAGATAATTACGAATTTGATTGCTGCACTTACCCAATTAAATGTAAGGAAAAAGATAATTAAGAATTTAATTTTGATTGATACACTTACTTGGTATATCGAAAACAACTGGAGATGGTTAAAAATTACTTTGAAAAATTAAAAGATTTAATAAACAAAATTCCAAAAATTTGGAAAAAACAAAAAAAGATTAAGGTGAGCAGATAAATAGATTATTAAAAATTACTATACAAAATTAAAAATTAACACACCACTTAGTTAGCATTATCATATTATTATTAGGGCAAATGAAAATAAAAATAGAAAAATAAATGAGATATCAGCGACATCGGCTTGATATTATCATGACATCATATTCTTAATTCTCTTAGGATGTCAGTTTTAGGCGGGAAAAATTAACGCACCACTTAGTTAGTATTATAAATATATATAGATTATTACTAAGGTGAATGAAAATGAAAATAGAAAAATAAATGAGACATCACCTTGACATCATCATGACATCAGATTCTTAATTCCCTTAGGATGTCAGTTTTAGGCAGGAAAAATTAACCCATCACTTAATTAATATTATAAATATATAGATTATGCCTCTTTAATGGGTGTTTCATTCTCTTTTTTAAAATACATTATAATTTCAGTTACAACTGATTTAACCACTGATTTAACAAATTTTCATTTATAACCATAAATATCAAGTTTCTATTAAATCTACACAACTCATTTCACATCATTATAATTTCTCATTATAATTTAATTACAGTAATAAGAATCAAACAACCATTCAATCAGATACCTACTATTGTAAGTATTTATAATCAGTCATTGTTTTCAATCAAGTTGTTCACATGTCTACATGATGTTCAACTTCGAAAATCTTATTTGTGATTTTTTATGTAATCTTTATGGTAAACTGAGTGTGGGATTGAATTGGTTATGTTTCATCACTGTGTATTTGTCTCTTACATTTATAGGGAGATGCAACTCTAATTAGTTAATGTAGAAAGACAGACCACGCCATAGATTTGGAGGATGATGCTTATGAGACCGACATTCAGGCGATGGCGAATGAATAGGATTCCCTGAGCGACAATGAAGTGAAATCCCTGGTAAAAACTCCCTGAAAAGGCATCATGGAGAAAATGTTGATGATTGTTCCAGGTTTCTTAACCCATCGACCTCTAAGGTCGGGAAATTACCAAGACTGAAGACAATTGATGACAACTATCTAATGTTGGAAATCACTCTTACATTGCTTTTCTTTACTCTCAGTTACCTTTTACATTTTCTTGAGGATTGATATTTGAGTCCACTTGGTTTGAATGGTTTTGCTATATTATTTTTAAGGGTTTTGAATTTCAATTGGAGTGATGGTTATTTCAATCGATTTTGATTGCTGATTTTTATTGTTCTCGGGTCTGATTATCGCCTTCATTATCTAAAATCTTTTTAATTTGTTTGCTTTTGTTTTTCCAAGCATTTTGGCTTGGATTTTGGTGAATCCGACTAATAGTATTTTGGTTTCGTTTTGTTATTTTCAGTTCGATTGATTTGAATATTGAATTCAAATACAAGATTCATCTTCAATTGAGGTTTATCTATTTATTTGGTTGTGTTTGTGCCTTATTATGTTTCTGGAAATTTGCCATTTCATCAGTTGAATTGAATTAGACATTGTATTTATTATTATGTTTTCTCTCTGGATCGTTTTACAAATCCATTTCACAGGTTTGTGAAGACTAGGGGACATTCCGGCATCTATGTTGTAACTGGTCATTTTCTTTCAATTCGCAATTTGCCAAAAATTCTTTCTGAATATGGGGTGTAATTGAATACATTGAATTACGTTCCAACTGGATTTTTCATTTATTGGTATGGTGGCAGGAAATTTAATTTGTTTGAATTGTCAAGTTGATTGGATTAAATTTAACTGATCTTGACTTAAAATTTGGTTAGTTTCATTTGCATAAATAAGTTCTAGGGGAGTGGAAATTATGGGAGGGGTAGGAACTCTCTCTTAAAAAGTAAGTATCTATCCACTAAGCAATTTGTTTGAATTGTGACGTTGATTGGATTAAATTTAACTGACCTTGACTTAAAATTTGGTTAGCTTCATTTGCATAAATAGGTTCTAGGGGAGTGGAAATTATGGGAGGGGTAGGAACTCTATCTTGAAACGTAAGTATCTATCCACTAAGCACTACATAAATAACAGTGTGTGATTTTGTTCACCCCATTAAACGTAGGGTATCTATATCTCATGTTAAATGGGGGTTAATTCCAATACACTCCCCATCACTCCCCATAAATGAAGGAAGAGATAGAGTGTTGGTTTGTATTGGAACTAACCCTAATTTAACAGGAGGTATAGATACCCCGTTATATAATGTGAACAAAATCACAATCTAAATAACAGTTTTAACTTTTCTTCTTTAACGTTATGTGAATATTAATCAATTCATATCTTTAATTATTTACCATATTTAACATATACTTTCTGTGACGCGTAGCGGACGCTATTACACTTTTAACAAATAACATTTTTAATTAATATTATTCTAAATACTTATTCGGCTAAAATAGTTTTTCTTCGATATTTATTGATTTTTTATGATTTTTTATTAACATTTTAAATATGTCCATATATTCTTATTTTTAAGTCTAAACGCGCGTACCATATTATTCTTGACCAATTGGCAGGTTTCAATCTCTTAATTATATGTGAAAAACTTTCACATCTATATAAAATTCCCTGCGTTTTTTTCCAATTTTGCTCCCCGTGCAACATACGAGTGTTAAACTAGTAATTATATATATGCGTGAGGCCCTATGGTAGTCTGCAAATTGAATTGTGTTGACGTGTCTTTTTAGCGACAACATCAACCCAACAATTGACGTCAGAGTTTAGGATCGATTCTGGAGAGATGTGATTCCCTCAAAGAGATTTTATTACAAAACTTTCCAAACACATATTGCTCTCCCATGTACGCCACATAGGAGAACCCACCTGTGGGTCTAAAAACCACATGTGAGTTCTCCTGGAGACCAACACGTGTTCAGAAGGTCTTATAACAAAACCTCTCGAAGGTTTTTGAACATTATGATTACTCGGCCTTACGCTGGTCTGCCGAGAATTGAAGATGCCGGAGGTTCTGTTGTACCCTTGGGTCTTCAATTCGCTGAGGATAATTGTTGGAACAGGTTGTATGTTGAATTTGACTGCCTTCGACTGGTAAACAATTTGCAAGGGGATATTGAGTTCTTCCCAAACGCTTCCCTTCTTTGCGAAATCTTATCACTTTTGTTGGAGTGCCGATCTTGGACTCACATCCCTTGAGAAAGGAATTGATCAGCCGCCCATTTGGTTGCTAATCGTGTTCTTTCCTTTTCATTTTGTGTGGGAACGATTGTATACCGTGGTTCATTAGTCACGCAATTTACCAAGACATTGTCAAGTAATCTAATGATGATCCCTTTCAAAAGAAAAAAGGAGAAGCACACACCTTAATCAACTTCATTATTAAAAATATACCAATTGTATTAGGATCATACAGCACAAAATTAGAGGATTACAATACATTTAAACCAGAGGGACTCTCATCATAAATTTCAGCACCCAAATGAATTAATGCAGGAAAAAAAAAAAGGCCTACAATGTGTATAAGCAGCTTCCATCATCACTTCTTGCAGTTGGATCAAAGTTTGATGCCTTTGGATCAGTGCAACCTTCGGGAACTGGTATATTCACTTGTTGGGCTGCTTTGCCTGCAGGAAAACACAAAATCCAAATAAGTTTTAAGTGTAATTTAGATTTCAAGAGTGGTACAAGAGATTAATGTAGAAGATGAGGTCGAACCATAGTAAGTTCCCCTCTGGATAGCGTCTTTGTTAGCATCTCCGAGTGCAGCAGAGCTCAAGTACTGGTCAGCGAGTTGTACCCTCTTCACATTCTCTTGCTCCTGGACAAGCATGTTACCGTACTCGAGCAACTTCTCCAGAGACATCTTGGGCTGCTCGAACTTGGGTGGGGGTTTCCTTGAGTTCACCAGCCTCTTCCCCACGCTTTCAACTCCAATTTCACTGATCCACTTCCTCACTTCGTCATCGTACACTCTTGCCCTCAACGCACCGAAGAAATCTGTAATTAATTAGCACAATATTATATATGATGACATGTTAATTATATTTGGTATATATACACATACCATTAACTAATTAATGATCATATTCGTACTTACCGATGGATTGGCCTGGGAAGGTGTCAACGAGCTTGACAATGGCCTCATCAGGGACGCCATCGGTTCGGAAAATACCCTTGCAAACACCGATACGGTCCTCACGGGTGGGAGCCCAATAGAATTTCTCCATACGACCATCACGGATGAGTGGCGCGTAGAGTGTGGAGAAGTCGTTACCGGTGACAATGATGGGAACACGGGGGTTCTCCTCCTTGTTGTACATGCCGGGGAGTTGCACGTTGGTCGGGTTATCGGCAATGTTCATGAGAGTGGCGTTAACCATCTGGTTGTTGACGGTGTATTGCGTGGTGCCTCCCATACGACCGGCACCGGCATCAAGATCATTAATAAAGAGGCAGCACATTTTTCCCTTCCTGATAATATCAGCTGCTTCACGGTACCTTTGCCTAATCAGCTTGGCCGGCTCTCCTGCATTTCCACTTTCAAGTTCTCCAGCACTCATCATGATTGGGCTGAATCATTAATTAATTAATTAATTTCAACATCGTCAAAAACATATATCATTAATTAATCACGATATACATATATATGGACCAAATTCGAATATATTATATAATTTAAACTCAGTACTTGATTCCCATTTTGCGGAAGACAAGCTCACATTGGAAGGATTTTCCTTGACCTTTGCCTCCCCAAATACCCAAAATAAGTGGAATCTACAAAAACAACAGGTTCCATTTCATACGTAAGATGGACTACGTGCTATATATAAAAATTTGGTCGATCTGACAATTAATTAATATACAAAAAAGATCGATGGTGCATGTTACCTTAATGTTAGGCAATGTCATGAAGTTCTTGGTGATGTGAACAACAAGCTTGTCCATGAACGCCGGAGCAATGTAAAATCCTTCCATGGTGTTGTCAAGATGATCGAAACTGTGCATCGACAACATTTATAATTACATTCTAATTAATAGAAGAAGACACCCAATTATAAAAAGTTAACTGTGTTACTTACTTGCGAAGTCCCTGGCTGAGGTACTCATAGGAGCTGAGGACGGCGTCATGGGTCCCCATTCCTGTGGGAGCTTGGAAGAGAGGATCGACCATACCCTTTCCTCTGGTGATGTCCTGTTGGTCATCTGAAATATCGGCAGTAAGACCCTTCCATCGGTCCTTCTCCGTCTGTTTTTTCTCGTCAATCTCAGCCACGATTCTAAAGCTTCCGGACGAAACCTTGGGGGTCAAGGAAGAGTTCACCTTCTTCAGGCTGCTGCCCAAGAAGGAAGAGCTCGGGAGTGCTGCTGCTCCGTTCAACTGCAACACAAATCCATGATCCGACTACTCGTTAATTAGTTTCTAGTATAATATAAAGGCCTTGGACGGCTCAACGTAACCCGATCCATTTTCCAATTAATTTTCTTCCCCACTCGTTCAAGTATATATACATAATACATGTGTACTGTGAGACTTTTCATATGTAACATTGAATTTGCAAAGTGTATTCTAAAATCATATACAAGAAAGAAACTAGTCATCGTGAAAAAACTCTATAACATATATATATATCAAACAATTAAGCTCGATCCCCACAAAGAAACACATAAATAAATAATCTTAAAATAAAACTTAACTAATGGGGAACTATATATTTAAAGAGTCTCAGACAAATCGTATGCATCATAGTTCCACGTAAAAAACTAATTAATTAAGAAGACGAAAGATAGACAGGAAGGAACAAAGGAGAAAGTTAATTACCGGTGCACGGTTGACAGCTCCGACGGTGGAGACGGCCGCTGCCATTGGAGTAGTTGATGATCCCAAATTAGCAGAAGAGAAGTAGAAGTGATTATATGGTAGATAAGGAAGAAAGGTCTGAGTGGTTGGGTGGGAGTTGCTGGTTTCAAATCAAGTGTAAAGGAAGGAATATATTAGGAACAGGAAGAGTGTAGAGACTGTAGAAGAAAACAAAACGGATTAGCCTTTGCATTCTTAACGGCCACACACTCAAGATTGCCCCGTGGCCACATGGCAAAACCTTCATGGAATTGATTATTACAAAGGTTTGAGGTTAGGATTTTAGGTTTACTCTTCTCCACTTAAATTTTGCTCATTTCTTTACCATACATTGTAACATGATGGAGTTACATGTTGCTTGAATTTTCTTCAGATCGGAAGAGCACACAAAAATAGATCACAAGTCAAAAATTTAACATACTTGAAAAGATCTCAAGACTGACATTTTTAGTCTGTCACGTACATATACATCGTAATTATTTTTTTTTTTATTATCTCACTGTGTACATTTCTTCTAATTACTAGCTACTAGACCTCGTGCATATTGAGATCCCACCGTCCTATAGCTACGCCTCGCTTTTGCATGTATTATTTGCCGATTTAATTCAACTAACAAAATTCTTGAAAAATAGCTCCAAGAAATTACAATGACCACGTTAGGTAGCTTAGAAATTGTGGTTGCGAGCAATTTCTAGAAAGTTCTCTATTTTTTATTTTTACTTTTATTTTGGGAATTTAAAATTAATATACTAAATTCTCTTATCCTAAAGGGCTGCATATATATATATATATATATTTATTTATTTATTTATTTATTTTCACGTGGGTAGTTGGTGCGGCTTGAGAGGGAGGACCAGAAAAGCGAGCAATCTATTGATCTAATGTTTAATGTCCAGCCTTTATTGATCAAAACTCCAAGAAGACGATCATTCGACCAATTGGCATAGCCATAATTCTTGAGTTTTTCAATTCAAGAAATATTTAAGACTGCCGAAATTCTTGAAGAAATATTAGATGTATTGAATGAGTATGAGATGAAAAATCAACACAAATTTTTCTGTTTTCACATAGAATACCCTTTTAACAATATTTATTTATATTAGAGATAGAGAATTTACAAGTTTCTTTTTTTTTTTTTTTTTGCTTTTTTTGATTTGATACATGGGGGATGTCGGGGAAGGGTAGGTGTAGATCGAACTCGGGACCTCCGATTCAAACGCAAAAATCCGAACCAATCACAACAAGTTTCAATTATACATATATCATCTGTCAATATATATATATATATACACACGCATGTATCATGAAATTAATTGAAGATTTACCCTCTTTGTGTTAGTCGCAAAATACCTATATTTATTTTTTTTCTTTTTATTCATTACACAAAAAATTATTTTGTCATAATTATTCATTTTAATATTTTAATTTCTTAAAATCAAAATCAAATTATATAACCACCCACTCACCAACCCTAAATTATTTACTATGTTTTCCAGTGATTTTTGGGGTTTTATTACCTATTAACATGATACCATATTTTTCCGTGAGTTTTGTTTATGTGTTAAAATATTCCCAACGGTTTTATTGTTTTGGTGACTTTATTACCATGTCAACTAAGTTTGACCCTGTTGCCATTTAACAAGGATTTGGATTTTGTTACACGTTAACATGATAGACCATGTTTTCCAATGAGTTTTGAGAGTTTATTACCAAATTTGATTTTTTGAGCTTTTGTTACCATGTTTTCCAGGTTTTTTGGGATTTTTGTTACTTTTTCTTTTTTGGTCATGTTAACATTGCTAGTTGGCAAGGTTTTGGGTTTTTTTTGTTATGATTTTCGGTTTTCCACTGTCTTTGTGTTTTTATCACCATATATTTCGGCAATTTTGGCGTTTTGATAATTTACCAGTGATTTTTGTTACCGCCGCATTTGTTAATAATAAGTTGTGGCATCTAGTTGACCAGTGAACAAAACCGTCTAGTTGACTGCCACTAGTTGTGGGTGAGACTTGAGAGCGGCTACGGCACTGTTACCTTACTGGTGGAGGCAGTTATGGTGGATAGATAATATATTAAATTTAACTGAATAATAATAATAATTATTATTAGTATTTGCGAACCTTAATATTCCAGCCCAAAACAACGCCATCAACGGCGACACAAGGAGGCCGGACTCTTGGGTTCACAAACCACCGTAACAGGATCTCAATGGTCGGGATGTGCAGAGGAATCACACATCCTAAGTACTTGCCGGTACATGCCCCTTGAGGCTACTGAAGTTTAAAGACTCATAAGATATTAAGAAAGATTATTGTATTACTTGGCTAACTCTTGCCTTGAAGATTACAAACGCACTCATTAGATAGGCAAAGGAATGATTGTCAAACCTTCTGAATTTAGGTTTGAATCTTTTCTTGTGAAACTTCTTTTTAGAAGGACAATCACAACCTTTCATAGTCTGTAAGGTTGGATTGGTGCAGGCACTTTTGAGTTTAGTACCTGTAGAGCTGACTTTTCTTTCAGAAATTCAGTCTGGATGTAGAGCTTCTTTAGAGGTTTTAGAATCCATCCATGAAGCTCACCAAAAGAAGTCTGTTGTAAAGTCTATCCTTGAAGTTCCAGAACACGAAGAGTTTCTTGTCCAAGAGGATCAGGAATAGAGTTTAAATAAGCTTGCTTAACATTAGCATCATCCATTCTTCCAACGAGATAATATCTCTAAACAGCATTACGGAAATGCTTTTCAAGATCCTTTGACTTGTAAGAACAACACTTGAGCTTGAAAAACTCTTCTCGAGCAACATCTTTTAGATGATCTTGCTTTCTACAGAACTCATTGTGGAGTATCATAAAAAAATTATCAACTGTGGAAGTCTGTAACAACTGTCTTTGTCTGTAGTCTCTAAGATTGATATATCAATCTCTAAGGAATCCAGAAAATCTAGCTACACAAGCTAGGATGACAGCTGTGTTTGTCATGTTTGGCTTAATAAGTTTAGAATAAGCCCATGCCAACATCTCATAAAGTCGATGCTTCTATTGTGAAGGAAGAATATCATCAAAAGTGAATTTGGTGGAAGAATTTGCTGAAGGGGAATAAGAAGACTGAAGAGGAGTCTGAGGAGCATCAGTATTAGGACTTTCTTCACTTTCATCAATGATTTCTTTAACCATTGGTTCAGCAGTTCCTGTAGGTTGTTGTTGACTAGAGAGACCAGAGGATGTTTGGCCAGGACCAGAATTTTCTGCCATAAAAAGAGGGGTACAATCCTCATCATAAGAGTGTTCATTAGATCCATGAGAGGACTCATCATAGGATAAAGTGTCTTTAATGATGGGAAAGACAGGAGCATCATTGGCTTGTATTGTGTGATGCAAGAAGCTTGAAATAGGATTTTTAGCCATCACTTGGGAGGCTTTAAATTTGTCCTTAGGTTGAGGTTGAACAGGAGGTCCTATAGTAAAGGTTGGCAAAGGTTTAGTTGTAGGTTGAGGTTGAGTTGATGGAGTGGGTTGAGTGGAAGTAAGCTGAGTTGTTTTTCGAACATATCTGGGTTTTGGCTTAGGAGGCCTGATCTTTCTTTCCCATTCTTTTGGGGTGAAGAAGGATCTAGAGGAGCCAAACATTCCAGATTCAGTGGGTAAATCAACAGGTAGTGAGGTTGTCGAAACTAAAGGGTAAAATGGTGTGGATGATGGTACAGATACAGCTGTTTGACGTTCCAAAGAAGAGAGTTGTGCTTTGAGTGAACAATTTTCTCTTTCTTAAGTGTCAAAGGGTAATCTGTTTTCAAGGAGGGTCATAATTTCGTTGTATAGTTGTTGGATTTTTTGTCTACAGGCTTGGATTGGAGAGAGTATAGTTTGGGTTTGTTGTTGAAGAGTTGCTTCAATCTTTGTTGACTTTGATCAATCCTCTTAAGTAGAGTATTCTGGCTTAATGCATTTTCTGATTGCCAATTTAGCACTGCTTCCACTGGACAAAGTTTCTCCAAAGATCCATCTGATCTTTAAGAGGTTAGATTTGGCACTTTCCAAGAATGAGAAGATTAGTTCTTCTCAAAAGATGTTAAAGGGGGAAAATCATCCTATGGTAGTGGATGAAACATATGAACTGCTTGTGAAACAGAAGCTGAAGGTGGACTAGACCAGTCCCACCTCTTATGATATTGTTCATGATCATCATCATCTTCATCCCAACAAATGGGTATAATAGGCTCATCGTCCTGTGGAAGATGAGTGAATTTGACATAATAGTCAAACTTGCTAGAGAGTTCTCCAAGAAGACCAACAGTTGGGTCATTTTGGGACTCAAAAGCTTGGTGAAGCTGCCTTTGTGATTTTCCTCTGTTTTTCTTCCGAGATCGACGGGAAGTAGAATCATCCTAACAAGGATTAGTATCATGAAGGCACCGGGAGCACGAACACGTATCCCAATAAATGTGTCCGTCATCATCAATCCTGTCATAGATAGGTCTGCCATTTGCATCAAAAGATTGAATATGAACCACTTCATTCTCAAGAGAGAATTGAGTGGGAAAACAATGTGGTTTCTTTGGCTGTGTCTCTTTCTTTCTAAAGTGGATTTCCACTTCACTAGTAGACTTTTTGTGGAACAAGGGCTCATTTGACTGAACAGGCTGAGAATTTTTGTTGGCTTGATGCTTCTGCTCATAACTAGTAATCCAGGTTTCTGGAATGAGCTTAACTAGCCTAGATCTAGGAATCTGTCTTCGAACATGAGTGCAAGAAGGCACATGATCAGTATCTACCTAGATAAAGAGAGCATCTTCTATCCCTATATTAGAAAAATCAAGGGAATGATTCTGGATCTGGTACACCATTTGATAGTGAAGTGTTGCGGCATAGGTCATGGTCGATGGAACAGCTCCAACGATCTGAACTTGGAGTTTCAGAGTGTTCATTAATTGTGGATCCCGGATGGGTATATTGAAATTTGGTAGCATGGTGAACATGACCGTTCCAGCATTAAGATTGGTTTCCATTGTTGCTATACAAGCATGCTGATAGTCAGCATATCGTGTATTAAGCATAGCAATTTTAGAAACAGCAGGTAAACCTTTTCTGCCACAAAGAGTGAGAGCGGCTCGAACAGCACCAAAGTGGATATGAGTGTAACCAGCTGAAAGCCATTCCTTAGGTAAGTGAGATGGAATCTCCAGAGTGACCAACTGTTCTTGTTCAGTTGCAGGCAACAAATGTTGATCGAACTTTGAAGCTTGGACACTCCTTTACTTGTGATTTAGTTGGTGAAACAAGACTCTTAACAGTTCTAGTAAGAGACTGTTTAGGTTTTACATAAGCAGCATATGGATTTACAAGAGGAAGATTGGTAAGGGGAATTTTATCATCTTCTGAGAGACACGAGACTTCATAAAAATATTCCATTT
Organism: Nyctanthes arbor-tristis; assembly: GCA_963692815.1. Classification (NCBI taxonomy): domain Eukaryota; kingdom Viridiplantae; phylum Streptophyta; class Magnoliopsida; order Lamiales; family Oleaceae; genus Nyctanthes; species Nyctanthes arbor-tristis. The sequence goes on along the minus strand of CAVNYN010283351.1, from coordinate 8,002 downwards.
TTGGAGAGTTTGATTTATGGAAAGAAGAAATAGTTGTAAGGGAACTGAAAGATGAAAAGAAAGACATATTCATGGAGGGTTTCTTTCTTAATATCTCTGGGTAATTAAGAACCAGCAAACTCCTTAGAACATGTATTAGCAAGATAGACATATGGCTCTGATACCACTGTGGCGATGAGAGTGGGAACCTCGGTATTCTAGCCTAAAACAACGCCATCCACGGCGACACAAGGGGGCCGGACTCTTGGGTTCAGGAATCACCATAACAGGATCTCAATGGTCAGGATGTGCAAAGGAATCACACGTCCTGAGTACTTGCCGATACATGCTCCTTGGGGCTATTGAAGTTTAAAGACCCATAATATACTAAGGAAGAAGAAGGAATTTTATAAGTACATGGAGAGATATATGAAAGGCTTATTGTATTACTTGGCTAACTCTTGCCTTGAAGATTACAAACGCACTCTTTATATAGGCGAAGGAGTGATGACACAAACAAACTAGGTGACGTCACTGACTTAATAATTAAACAAGGCGGCCAAGATATAACCTACATATCTCAACACGCGTAAATAAAACACACAAGAGGCCAAGATATAATGGCCGACAAACATGACTCACAAAGCACGCGGACTACTTTACATAAAGATAAAGTAAAAATAGACATATGACATGTGCTTAGATTCTCTGTAGATAAGATTCTAAAATTACGAGGTCCCAAGGTTAGCTTTTGGACTTAGATGCGCTAATTTAATTTTTGGGTTTATAATTTGAGCACTTAAATAAATCGGGATTTATATGAAATTATATTATCATTTGGGGTTTAAATGAAACAAGAAACGAAGTTGGCGACTTAAATAAAGTAAAGTATGAAGTTAGAGACCAACTTATAGCAAAGAAAGAAGTAAGAGACTTTATGTGCAAATTTATATATATATAGATATATATCTATTTAGACAATTCTCTTGAATTTGGGCATTTCACGCAACCAAAAAAAAAAAAAGAAAGAAACAGGGAAGAGACCGAGAGGGAGTCGGGATGGAGAGATGAGAAAAAAAAAAGCAAGGGAAATTGGGAGAAGCAAGGGAGGAGGAGGAGGAGGAGGAGGAGGAGGAGAAGAACACATGGGTTCAATCAAGTAAGTATTAATCGTTTTTAAACTTAAATTTGTGTAACTTTAAAGTGAAAATTTCATTTAAGGTTTATGAAGTTCTTGAGGAATTAACACTAAAACTATGACATAAGATGTTTGCATAAGTTAAGAAATATAAATTGCAGTTTAAATATGGAAAACATAGGAAATTTGGTGTGTATATATATATATATATGTTGGGGTGTGTGTGTATATGTTTATATAAATAAAGGAAGCAAAGAAAACAAAAGAATGCAAAAAGGAATCAAAAAGTGAAAGGCGATTCTTATGGACAAAAAAAAAGGAAAAAAAATAGGCAAAAGAATGAAAAAGGAATCAAAAGTGCATGCGGCAGAAAAAGAAAAAAAAAGAAAAGAAAAAAGAAAGAGAAGTTTGAAGAATCTTTGGAAGGAGGAGAGTACAAGAATCAAACACAAGTGCTATCTATCTTTTAAGCTTTAGTTTATATAAGTTTTAAGATGGAAATTTCATTTAAAGTTTATAGAAATTTTTATGAATATACAATGCAAGTTGTTAATATAAACTATATGTATTTGAATATCTTGAGATAGATGAATGATATGAAATTCTAAGGTTTAAAGTTATTGGTTTTAACTTGAAGACTTAATTAAGTGTATTAGTTCTCTATATGTGTAAATGGTGTGAAATTATTTTTAAGACATGAAATTGGAATTATATGAAGACCAAAGGAGAATTATGCAAAGTTAGTTTATGAAATCATGGTTTAAGAAGGGAGATTCAAGTTGAAAATTTTGGAATGAAAGTATTATTTAGGGCTTTAAATGAAGATTTCCATGTAATTGAGTATTGGGTTATAATCTCAGTATTCATGGATTTATTGATATAGAATGGTGATTTGAAACTAAAATGGAATGTATGAAGTCAATGTTAATTTTTTGTGGAAACATGTATGTAAATATAGATTTAATAAGGGGGAAATAATTAGTTGGTGGACATAAGTAAAGAATATAAATTTGTGGAATTTTTATGAAGATGCACATCAGGTTATAATTTTAATTACTACATGTTTTAGTGGTATTAAGTCGTTATTTGGCTATGGAAATTGAGATTGATGATGTTAGGATAAGAAATTTTAGTTGGTTAGTGTAAAGATCGACTTTTATATAGAGTAAGTAAATTGAAACTTTTATACAAGTTAGTGTTGTGGTTGTATGGAGCAATATTATGGTAATGGACAAATTTGGTGAAGTGAATTTTAATGAAAGAAATGAATGGCTTAACATTTAAAAGCAAGTGTAGGAAATTTTATTTAAGGCCCGGAATTTATGTTTAAGGAGGAAGAGTTAGTGTTGTATTTTAGTGGATAATTGGGATTTTAATATTTGATATTATTATAATTACTACAATGTAATAAAGTCTAGAATAATTATATAAGAAGGATAACCTTATGTCTAATTGAAGGATGAAAAAGTCTTAAGAATTTAATGAAATAAGTAATTTGTATTCCAAAGGAAATTTCATATTTATGAACCTTAGTTTAAGTAGAGAATTGTTAATTAGTAAAATATGTTACAAAGAAAAAATAAATAAATGAGAAAGAAGAAGAGATGTAAACGAAATTAAGTTATGGCTGAATTGTGAAATATAAGAAGTTCATTAGAAAGGAATTTGATGTTAAATAGAACTTTATAATGTCGTGAATTGTGAAATATAAGAAGTTCATTAGAAAGGAATTTGATGTTAAATAGAACTTTATAATGTCGTAGGAAATGACAAAGATCAAAGGAAACGAAACACGAAATGATGCTATATGGCCGGTGAGTGGAGCTTTCCTCTTCTTTTCTTCCTAAATGAGAATACATTATATCTTGAATTCACATGAACTTGCAAATGTTTATGATGATGAATGTATTTCCCTGAAATTTCAAAAGTTGATACTTCTTGGAAAATTTATGTGAATTTTATTTAGAAAAGCTTATGTGGAGTTTTATACAAACATGATGCCCATGATTTCAGAGAAAGTGTTGAAAATGAAATGTGATTTATGATGCTTCATGATTTTTAAAGAAATGTTGATTGAAACATGATTTATGATGCATGAAAATCCCAAATATATATCCAATATTATGATATATCGCCTACGGGCGAAGGGGCCTATGGCTCAAGCTGACTAAATAAACGCCGCCCAGGCGAAGGGGTCTATGTGCTAGCTGTGGCTCAAGCTGTTTAATTGTGCCGCCTAAGGCGAATGGGTCATAAGGTACCTAGGGCCCAAGCTGACGTCTATGCGCGTATGACTTGATTTTATGATTATGATATGTAGATACTCTTTGGGGAAAACTTCTATGATTTTCATGATACTTACAAGTATGGCAATGATTCTATAGATGTTTTGATGTGAGATGAATTCAAGTTGATGAATTTTATGATGATTGTTAGAATGAAATGATGTTCATGATACTTTCCAATACGTAATGATTTTATAAATGTTCATGTTATGCTTGAATTGAATTCAAGTTATGAATGTTAATTACTCGAGATTTTGCAAAGTTATATTATGATTTTTCAAAACATGGTTATTTAAAATTCCACTCATTAGGCTAGTTAGCTCACGTGTTTTCTAAATGGTTTTCTCGGCAGGTAGCAATTGGAGTTTGGGCAACACATCGATATCGAGCCACCACATATAGATTGTATGGGTTTGTTATTGCAATAAATCTTAAGCTTTAATATGATTAAATTATTAGACTGTATTGGGTATATTCGGGTGAATTATTCTTGGTTTAATGTATTTTTTCATATACAAATTGTTCTTTGAAAGGAATAATGAGTTATGGGATTGGTATGAGGTAGTAGTGTAGGAGGAGTTGCGGGATTAGTATGAGATATTGGTTTTGTTGATAAGTTAAGGAAGAAATTGTCAAAATTTTTCTCAAACAAGCATGATGTTTATGAGCCTTAATGGTAAATTCTAACTTCTAATTGGAATTTGTCATCGGCGCACGTCACACTTCTAGTAAATTAGAGGTACTAGGAGTAGGGCGTGTCACAAAGCGTTTCCACCATGGCTGATTTTCAGGCTTCAGATGTTCTTGCCATATTTGTTCTTCCAAGTGTTCAAGTAGATCGGGATCAATGGCATTAGGGTCTTGGGAGTCTTGGAATGCACTGTCAGTCCAGTTAGGTGACTCTTCTTTTTCTTGGCTGGACTTTGTGAGAGCTGTAGAATGACTGGGTCCTGCCTCTGTGGAGGACGTTCCTGCCTGAAGAACTCTTTTTCTTGTTGTTCTTCCTTCTTGAGTCCATTGAGGATATTTACTGGTAGGTCCTAGGCTTTGAGAAGGCCTACCCATGTATAATTGATTCTATGGTGTGTCATTATCAAGATTGGTCTGAGCTTCTTGAGTCTTTGATTCCCAACAGAGGACCGATGTTTTTGCCGTTCTAGTTGATTTATCAATTCTGGACATGTGAATATCAATATCCTTTTTGATTCTTTTGCGATAATCACTGGGGAGAAATTTTCATGGAGCATCATCTTCAATTTTTGGCCAGATTTCAGGGGGAATTGTCTAATTGAGTTCTGCTATTTTCCTTTGGAATTCTCGAAATTCTTTTGGATACGTTTCCCAATCTTTGAAGAGATCAAAGGGGAAAAGAGAATATTCCTTGACATGAGAGAAGTGATAATAAGCATTTAGCTCAGTGAAATGTCCTTGTCTCTGAAAGATTAGGATGACATGCAGGTTTTCCACAGGTGTCATGAGGTCCTTGTGTTTGAGACAGTAAGCTTCAAACATTTTGATCCAGTGATCAAGTGGATAGAACCATTGAAAGAAGACCTTTGCATAGTATATTGACTGGGTGAAAACATTCGAACAAATTTTAAGGTACCAGAGATAAATAGTCATCTTGTGAACTGGGAAACATATGCCAATCTGATGTAACTCCAGCAAATACCAAAGAAAGAATAATAACTCCTTGCAAAACATAAAGTTTTTAGAGATGTCTCAGAACTGTTATCCCTGAGCTGATTGAACCTGAATAGTGTAAGAAAAGGATAGTCTAGATGGAATCTTAAATTTTCAAGAACATTTATGCCATGTTCAAGGATTAGGATAGACTGATATTTGAACAAGGATTATTTAGCTCTGGCTTTGATTGTTTTGGCTTGTATCATTTGCTGAAGGCCTGGATGAATGGATGTTACGAAGTTGAAGGGCCGCATCATGTGAATAAGAGGTATCTGGATATTCTGAGTAGTTAAGAGTTTTGGTTTGGAAAGAAGGTCTGGTCTAGAAAGAAGATTTGGAAGAAGGTTGTGTTTGCCTTTGATATGTTTTACTTCAAAGGTGAAGTTGAGAAACCATTCTGCTAACTGGGATCTAAGTAAATGGGAATGAAGGATCTGCTTCCTTTTAAAGTTGAGCCTTTTTGGAAAAGTAGACATGTCCATTTCAACAAGAAACTGATGCCCAATGAGATAAAACTAGAACTTTTCAATTCCTCTCTTGACAGCTAGAATTTCTTTAAAACTGGAATAGTAGTGTTTTTCTCCATCAGTAAATGATCCACTTTTGTATCTACAGATTTTGCGCTTACCATCTGTTTCTTCTAATAGTACAGCTGCCCAAAAATAGTCACTTGCGTCTGTTTGAAGAATTCTTTTACCATCTGTAGGAATCTATAGTGAGGGCAATGAAGGAACCTTGTCTTTTATCTCCTTAAGGGCTTTGATTTGTACCGATGACCAAGGAGAAGGATCTTTTTAAGCATGTCTTGAAGTGGTCTGATAATAGGGGCCAGATGATCTACAAAATCTGCCATATAATTAACAATATCAAAAAACAGCTGGATCTGAGACTTTGAAAGATTTTTATTTGAGAACTTGAGAAGTTCTTGACTAACGTGAGGTTGCAAAGAGTAATGACCATCTTTAATATGCATACCCAAAAAGTCAATATCATTGACACTAATAACTATTTTCTTTTGAGAAAGCATGATCCCATATCGTTTGACGATATTGGCAGATTGTAATAACAGCTGCTCATGTGAGACTTCATCATTCGAAAAGAGAAGGATATCATTAATGTAAGGATATCATTAATGTAAACCAATGCAGTAGAAAGCAAGGGATCAAAGATCATAGTCATAGCTTTCTGAAGTAGAGATGGAGCTGTTTTGAGACCAAAAGGCATCACTGTCCATTGATAATTGTGGTTTGGAATGCATAAGGCTGTTTTGTATCTTTCTTCTGGAACAATTCCCAGTTGCCAAAATCTTGCTTTGAGATCAAACTTAGAGAAAACCTTTACTTTGGACAGATTTGCAAACATAATTTTCTTGTCTGGCAAAGGGAATTTATCATCCGCAATGAAGGCATTGAGTGGCTTGTAGTCAATAACCAATCTGAGTTTTGCTTTGATTTGTTCACTTCTCTTGTTGACATAAAAAGCTTGACATGCCCAAGGAGAAGTTATGGGTTCAATGAGTCCTTGTTGTAATTAGTTAAGCTCTTGAGTGGCCATTTGAAGGTGTTCTGGGTTCATTCTAGTATGGCTAGCTTTTGTGGGGTTGATGTCTTCATTTTTCTTAAACAGAAGAGAAATGAAGAAATCTGAATTTTTCTAGAGAAGATTAGTGCATTTAGTGAGAAAATCAGAATGAGATTATGTACAACAATCTCGAATAAGTATGTCAGTGATGGATTGGTATGGTAATATAGAGTAATGAACTCCTGGTTGAAGATAGAGCACATAGTATGACTTGAATCGTAAACCATCAGGTAGAGGATTAACTCTCTTTTGCCAGAGTTGTCAGATAATGTCAAATCCGATCACAATATCCTTTCCTGAGAGGAAGACCCAATGAACTTGTGATAAATGCTTAACTCTGGGAAGATTTGAAGCTTAACAGGTTTGCTGATGAGATCAGTGGTAAAATAACCGCTTGCAGACTGGAAAATCTCCTGGTATGATTTCCACATTTCTGGTGGAAGAATAGCAGGGTTAAGAGTAGAACTTGCTGCTTCCTTATCAAACAATCCAATCAATGAGATTGGTTTCTCATATTTGTCTCGGAAAATTTGTACTTTGATCATAGGAACAGAGAAGGAGAGATTGATGACTTGGATGTCATAACATTCTGAGTAATCATCAAAGTCATCTTCTGGTGAAGAATTTGAGGAAGAATCATCATAATCAATTGCGAAAAGTGTTTATAGAGACTGCTCATCTTGTTCTGAGAATAAAGACTCTAAATCTTCTTGATCATCAGGATTAATCTTCATAGCAATAAATATTTGTTGAAGTATTTTGTCCTTGTTTGGACAATTTTTTGCAAAATGGCCTTTCTTTCCACAGATAAAGCAGCAAGTTACTTTTTTCTTTGAGAATTTTGGCCGAAAGAACTTTCTTCTTTTCTTCTTTGAAAAAGGCTTGTCAAACCTTTTGAATTAGCCGAGACTCATATAGTATAATGACATCTTCGTTAGTTACCAAACCCTCGATTAAGGGTTCAATTATCCTCCCCTACAATCTCTTTGTAATGTCAGAAAAAAAAAGATACTTTGTAATACAATGAAGCATTTTCACAATTACTTTCAATTATGCAGAGGTATACCCCCCCCCCGCCCGCCAAAAGAACACATTATCCATTATTTAGTATCATTATGCAACACAAACTCCAAACTTCTTTGCTTTGGGAGACCCCATAATATAGAACATAATATCCCAATTCCCCTCACTGCTGTTTTCGGATTCTGTGCCTGTCTGGACATAGTATTAGTATTGTATCCAACACCTTTTTATACTGTATTATTATTGCTAGGGATTGTTGACTTTACCAATTCAGTAAATCAGGCTATTCCCCGAATCAGTAATAGAAGGT
>CAVNYN010283350.1:0-93068 GCA_963692815.1 Nyctanthes arbor-tristis | reverse complement strand
ATTACTTCTTGTTATCTCAAGTATTAAACAATTATAGTGACAATGGACTAAATTTTTTTTTTATAAAATAGGAATTCTCCACGCAAATTTTTTAAAATTTTAAAAAAAACATAGACACAAAAATATTTTTTCCCTAACGGGGTGGGCTTGAACCCCCCTGTCAGGGGTCTAGATCCACCCCTGGGGAATAGAATTGAACCACTGATTGAAAAACTAATTTAGATGTCATTAGATCACATGAGTTTTAAGCTGAAAAAATTGAGTTATCTATATATTTTATTTTAATTGATAACAAACTCGAGGGCCAAATTAAATTAGATTTAAAAATTCTTAGATATGTTTGGCACTTAATTAAACATATTCAAAATAAGTTTCAGGATGCAAAAATAGAAAGAAGAAAGTTAAAAGTTCACATTTGACCTCTCAATCATTTTTACGTGGTATATGCATTGCTAGCTTTTACTTGTTAATTAAAGTTAAAAGTTGTAATTGTTGAGAATTAAGGCAAATTCCCCAATTACGTCCGCAGGACTGTTGTTCAAAGAATTTAATTAAGATAAGGAAAAATAAAAGAACGAAGACAAATTTACGAACTGTCAAAGCTTTCCACTATATGATTAAAGTCGCTTACAACCATACAGAATTTTCACTCGCCAAACCAATTCCCCAAGTATAACAAGAAAAATATACCAAACTTTACCGCATTTACTAATTTATACACTTTGCCTAACCCGCGAAGAATTAAAGAAATCCCAAGATGCAATGTTACTATTTTTCTTCACAAGACTCTCTCACCCGACCCAAGTGGCACCCCAAGTTTTACCACACCTAATTTTCTACCCTTTGAACAAACCATAAAGAGTTACAAGAAAACTCTTCAAGGTGCTAGACTCACTAATTTTTCTCTCAACTCACTTGTACCACTTGTGTATAAAAGAAGAAGAAAACATCTCTATTTATAGGCTTCGTTTCCTTGGAAGACAAGACAATCCTTCTATGATTTGGATTCATTTTCCTCCTAGGATTCTTCTTCTTTCCCTTTCCTTTTCCTTTTCAATTTTGGATTATTTTTTGTAAGAAACCCAACAATCTCCACCTTACCAAAATATGCCAAAATCTTCATCTTCTCCAGTCTTGTACACAATACTTGAGAAATTACGAGGCAAGCTTTTGACACACTTTGACAGTCTCATACTCTACCACATGAGTATATATAACCACTTAGAATTAACAACAATTCCAAGCATTTCATCAGCTCAATGTCGAAATAAACGTGCTGATATTTGTGGTGCAACTCTCTTGCTGGCTTTCTAGAGAGCTCATCAGCCATCGACATTACTACAATCATACACCCTGCATCACGCCAACCAATGCCCGTGTGTAAATACAACCGCTAGAAGTAACACACTATGGGGATGTACCCACATACTTCATAGCACATCTCCACTGCCCTCACATCAAGAGAGTCAAATTGTCTAAATCCGAACAGTAGCCGAACCTGCTTTACATGGACAATGTTTTCTCACGTGATCAGCTAGTTTACAACGCCAACAAGTTGCAACAACAACTATTCCCCAGATGGTCTCATTGAGAATTTTTGTATCTGCACCAACTCGCAAAGAACTAAACAATTTTTCCAGGTGCAACAAATTTGAAGAACCCCTTGCCGGATACACCTCTCCAAATTGACGCCATAGTTCCTTCACAGCAAATATTCTATGAATATTTACAAGAACATTTCTGGCTAGATGGAGACACATCCTGGTTTCAGTCTTCAAATATGAATCTTCGCAATCACTACTACTCATACTGGTTCCAGCAACTTTGCTAGAACAAGGAGAAGGTTTTCCTTTGGAAGCTTTAAATTGCCCAATCAAAATCAAGAAATTTCAGACTTGTTCTAACCAAAAGTCAAACTTGATTATCACAACTTTGTACTTTGCCATATCTTTCCTCTGCTCCACCTCGAACAAAACCTAACGCTCTGACACCACTGTTGGGAATTAAGGCAAACTCCCCAATTATGCCTACAGGACCGTTGTTCAAGGAATTTAATTGAGACAAGGAAAAATAAAAGAACAAAGACAAATTTATGGACTGTCAAAGCTTTCCACTATATGATTAAAGTCGCTTACAAGTTACAACCATACAGAATTTTTACTCGCCAAACCAATTCCCCAAGTATAACAAGAAAAATATACCAAGCTTTACCGCATCTACCAATTTCTACCCTTTGCCTAACCCGCGAAGAATTAAAGAAATCCCAAGACGCTAGGCTATTATTTTTCTTCACAAGACTCTCTGACCCGACCCAAGTGGCACTGTGAGTTTTACCACATTTAATTTTCTACCCTTTGAACAAACCACAAAGAGTTATAAGAAAACTCCTCAAGGTGCTAGACTTACTAATTTTTCTCTCAACTCACTTGTACCACTTGTGTATAAAAGAAGAAGAAAACATCTCTATTTACAGGCTTCGTTTCCTTAGAAGACAAGGCAATCCTTCTATGATTTGGATTCCTTTTCCTCATAGAATTCTTCTTCTTTCCCTTTCCTTTTCCTTTTCAATTTTGGATTGTTTTTGGCAACTAACCCAACTGTAGCAGATGCTCAAAACATCAAAAATCCTCCTATTTGAAGTAAAGAACTCCAAATTGTAAAACAACTTGATGCATCTCTAAAGGAATTTGTTTTCATATCCTAAGCAAGAGATTGAAATGCAGGTTTAATTTTTTATGCTATATATAGAGATATTTTATCGTTGCTACCAAGTAACATATTCAAAGGGCAATCACCAATGAGCTCGAACCAGACTTATTGATACCGATCATCGACTCAACTTGCATCATGCAATATTTGTTTGTGCTAAAAAAGAAAAACCGTCAAAATTTTAACTGAATTGTGTATGAAGTCCAAATACTTTGAGTGAAACTTCACCGCTTCGGCTTACAATGAAATAGATTGAGCTCCAAGCTTAGAACCCCACTTCTAATTAAGGGCTGACACACAAATGAGTTAGCTGCTCTTAATTAGAGGTCAAACTTCAAACTCGAAGAGATCGGGCCCCAAACTCAGAGCCCAATCTGTTACACTAGAAAACAGCCAACTTCACCCACCACATGAATATGAATGAATATATAAAATGTATGTATATATTATTATATAATCAGACGCTCACAATGTGCCCCAATCAAATTTGATTGGCCACCAACTCTTTGTTAAGAGGTAAATCCCACACTGATTAGATATAAAAATATAAACTAATACATGAAGCACTTGAGTTACTCTTCTTGACAAGGTTGATCATTTAATATGAAACCCCGAGTTTTAATATGGTTTCAGAACCTGTTAAATTCTAACGATATGAATATCTCCAATCAAACACCTAAAAGCAATAATTAACTCATAACGATTTCGTAATTGTTATAACAATTTAAATATTATTGAGTGAATAATGTCATTAAATTAAAATTGGAGCTTTCAAGTTATAGTGATAAGTTAGATAAGTTAGAAGTATTTCTTAATTTGTTATGAGTCATAATGACTAATACTTACAAATGAACACTTCTAATCAGACACATAAAATAGATAATTAACTCATAACGATTTCGTAATCGTTATAATGATTTGAATATTATTGAGTAAATATTGTTATTAATTAAATTTCAACTTCTAAGCTATATTAACAAATTATAAACATTTCTTAACGCGTTGTGAGTGGTATTGACCAGGATTTAGAGATGAACACCTATAATCAAATACTTAAAATGGATAATTAACTCATAACGATTTCGTAATCATTATAACAATTTGAATATTTTTGAGTGAATAGTTTTATTAAATTAAAATTTATAATGATTTGATAACGAATCCATTATTAACTCATAACGGATTCGTTACCTTTATAATGATTTGAATATTATTAAGTAAATAATGTCATTAAATGAAAATTCGAACTTCTAAGCTATATTGATAAGTTAGAAATATTTCTTAATGTATTGTGAGTCGCATTGATCAGTATTTAGAGATGAATAACTGTAATCAAACACGTAAAATGAGTAATTAACTCATAATGATTTCGTAATCGTCATAACAATTTGAATATTATTAACTAAATAGTGACATTAAACTAAAATTTGAGCTTCTAAGTTATACTGACAAATTATAAATATTTTTTAATGTGTTGTGAGTCGTATTGACTAGTATTTAGAAATAAAAACTTCTAATCAAATACATAAAATTGACAACTAGCTTATAATGATTTCATTACTAAATGTGTTGTAGGTGGTACTGACTAGTACTTAGAGATGAACAAACCTAGTCCAACACATAAAATGGATAACCGTAATCGTTATGATTTAAATATTATTGAATGAATAATGTCAATAAACTAAAATTTGAACTTCTAAGATATAGTGAGAAATTATAAATATTTCTTAATGAGAAGTAAGTGGCGTTGACTAGTATTTTGAGATAAACGTCTCTAATCAAACAATTAAAATGTGTAATTAACTCATAACGATTTCGACATCGATCGTTATAACGATTTGAATATTATTAAGTGAATAATATCTTTATATTAAAATTTGAACATCTAAGTTTTTCTGACAAATTATAAATATTTCTTAATGTGTCATGAATGGTATTAACTAGTATCTAAAGATGAACACCTTCAATCAAATATCTAACGTGAAAATTAACTCATAACTATTTCCTAATCGTTATAACGTTTGAATATTATTGAATGAATAATGTCATTAAATTAAAATTTGAACTTTAAATTATGCTCATAAATTATAAACATTTCTTGATGTGTTCTGAGCATATAGAGCAGTATTTACACATGAACAGCTCTAATCAAGCACCTGAAATTGATATTAACTCATAACGATTTCGTTATTGCTATAATGATTTGAATATTATTGAGTGAATAGTGTCATTAAATTAAAATTTGAACTTCTAAGTGAAAATGACAAGTCAAGAGTATTTCTTAATATGTTGTGAGTCATATTGATTAGTATTTAGAGGTGAACACATCTAATCAAACATCTAAAAGCGATAATTAACTCATAACAATTAATCATTATAACGATTTGAATATTATTGAATGAATAATGTCATTAAATTAAAATTTAAACTTTTAAATTATACTGATAAATTATAAATGTTTCTTAATGTGTTATGAGTGATATTGATTAATATTTACATATGAACACCTCGAATCAAACACCTCAATTGGATAATCAACTCATAAGATTTCATAATCATTATTACGATTTGACATAGAGTGAATGTTGAAGTTAAATTAAAAGTTGAACACCCTTCTCAAAAAAAAAAAAAAAAATAGTTGAACATCTAAGTTATACAAACAAATTATAAACATTTCTTAATGTATTGTGAGTATCATTGGCTAGTATCTAGATATGAACACCTCTAATCAAATACCAAAAATTGATAATTTACTCATGGCGATTTCGTTATTGTTATAACGATTTGAATATTATTGAGTGAATAACGTCGTTAAATTAAAATTTGAACTTCTAAATTATACGGACAAATTATAAACATTTCTTAATTTGTTATGAGTGGCATTGATTAGTACTTAGAGATGACTACCTCTAATCAAATACCATAAATGGATAATTAACTCATAACGACTTCGTAATCATTATAACGATTTGAATATTATTTAGTGAATTGTGCCACTAAATTAAAATTTAAACTTTTAAGCTATACTGATAAATGATAAGTCTGAACTATTTATCAATATGTTGTGAGTCGTATTGACTAATTTAGAGACGAACATCTCCAATCAAACACCTAAAATTAATAATTAACAGATAACGATTTCGTTATGGTTGTAATGATTTAAATATTATTGAGTGAATATTGTCATGAAATTAAAATTTGAACTTTTAAGTGATAGTGACAAATCAGAAGTATTTCTTAACTTGTTGTGAGTCGTATTGACTAGTATTTAGAGACGAATATCTCCAATCAAATACCTAAAAGCGATAATTAACTCATAACGATTTCATTATCGTTATAACGATTTGAATATTATTGAATGAATAATGTCATTAAATTAAAATTTGAACTTCTAAATTATATTGACAAATTATAAACATTTCTTAATGTGTTATGAGTGATATTGACTAATATTTAGATGTGAATGATATCGATTAATATTTAGAGATGAACACCTCCAATCAAACACCTAAAAGCGGTAATTAACTCGTAATGATTTCGTAATCGTTATAACAATTTGAATATTATTAAATGAATAATGTCATTAAATTAAAATTTAAACTTCTTAGTTATATTAAACATTTGTTAATGTGTTGTGAGTGGTATTGACTAGTATTTAGAGATTAACACTTGTAATTGAACACCGAAATTGGATAATTAACTCATAAGGATTTTTGTAATCGTTATGACGATTTGAATATCGTTGAGTAAATAGCGTCGTTAAATTAAGATTTAAATTTCAAGGTTAAACTTCAATGTTACATTGATAAATTATAAACATTTCTTAAAGTGCATTGAGTGGTATTAACTAGTATTTAGAGATGAGCACCTCTAATCAAACACCTAAAATTGATAATGAAATGATAATGATTTCATTATCGTTATAACGATTTGAATATTATTGAGTGATTAGTGTCACTGAATTAAAATTAGAACTTCTAAATTATACTGACAATTCATAAGTATTTTTCAATGTATTGTGCGTCGTATTGACTAGTATTTAGAGATGAAGATCTCCAATCAAATATCTAAAAGCGATAATTAATGGATAATGATTTTGTAATCGTTATAACGATTTATATATTATTAAATGAATCTTATCATCAAATTAAAATTTGATCTTCTAAGTTATACTGATAAATTATAAACATTTCTTAATGTGTACGAAAGGTATTTATTAGTATTTAGAGATAAACACTTATAATCAAGCACATAAAATAGATAATTAACTTATAACGATTTGAATATTTTTAAATGAATAGTGTCATTATATTAAAATTTTGAACTTTTAAGTTATAATAACAAGTCAGAAGTATTTTTTAATATATAGTGAGTAGTATTAACTAGTATCTAGATATACACCTATAAATAACTTACCAAAAAACAGTATATTAAAAAATACTAGTCAATACTTCAGTAGTAGCCAACTGGTATTGAAGTACCACTAATAATTAAAAAATCCTAGTCAATACTATTGTAGTATTGACTAGTAGCCAACAAATTAAAAAATACTCGTCAATACTCTAATTAATTAACATTCAATAGTAGCCAACTAGTAGTTAATTACCAAAAACGGGCCATCTAATTAAAAACTTCGGTACTCTCCACTATCAACATCCTCATTATCCTCTTCGTTGTAAGGCACAGAACCTATGATTGACGTCAAGCTCATCACATGGTCATGAACTCCATGTTGAGTATTGACTCTAAATAATTGTTAAAAATGAGGGACTCATATTGTAAATTGTACCTAATTAACTTGGAGTGGAAGAGAAGAACAAATAATTAAGCAAAGTGATGCGCACACTTCCAAGGAGCCACCATCTTAGAGAGCATGTTAATGATAAATCTCACATCAATTAAATATAAAAATATAAATTAAAATATAATCGCTTAGGCTATTCATCTTAACAGCAACCTTTTAAAATAGAACTTCAACTCCTAATGAAGCTCATAGATTGCAAGATGAAACCTTAACTGTACATAGATTTCGAAGTGTTTGGGTTACTGTCATTAACGTATTAACATTTTAAGGTGGAATTGGACTGCTCCAACAAGTCACAAGCTTACAAGGGCATGTTACGAAATAAATCCAACATTGATTATATATAAAAACCAAACCAACATATAAAACGCTTGACCTACTCTTCTTAACAAGATTGGTCTTTTAAAATAGAAGTCTAAGTCTTTACACCCCTCACAAGTTCAATTTTATATAATCGCACTTTTCGTAAGCAAATGGAGCCCTTCCAACATTAAATAAACACATGAAAGACAGTTGGACACGGATTATTTCAATATATTGTGTTTTTTATTCTTTGATCGATCTATTAAATATTTAGCGACTTTGAATTAAGAAAGAGTATTGTTTAATATATATTTTGTGGACCAAAAATTAGCAAACTATTTGTCACGCTTCGGTCATCGATGATGATTTGCACTCCTTCGATAACTAGAGTGATAGATTCAACGTATGATAGGAACAAATATACTTTGGAAAATTGTCACTCCTTTACTCTTGAAAATCAAATACAAAATGATTGAAATAGACCGCAATCCTAAGTGAATATCATCTATAATCGCTTTTTTTTTTTTGACGGTCTATAATCGCTTTCTTGGACCGTTATCTATTTGAAAATTCTAAAGAAGCCCCCACCCCCCAAAAAATAATATTCCATAACTAATAAATAATATTCCATAACCCCCACGCCCCCCCCAAATAATAAATAAATCTGAACCCCATTTTTTTAAGTAGGAAAAAGACGACCACAATATTGCAATATTATGATAGAATTTTGATAGCTTACTATTCAAATTTGTAAGCTAATTTGTATGTATTTCTAACAACACTATTATCATACGAATAAGATGATTTCACCAGATAGTATGTGAATTTGAAATTTAATTTCAATTATAACAATATATCTCACTATAAATAGTTCCCAAACGTACCCTGGCTCTTATAAATTATAAAGTTCATTTATTTGGATGAATTACTCTAATTTTCCAAAATAAAATCTGGGGTTTTGATGATCCAGATTTAAAGGTTGGAGATGAAAGTGCAAAGAGTTGAAAAGGTTGGAGAGGTTTACTGCAATTTACCCTATGTTTTCTTACTTGTTAGTGTTGTCCATAATATTTTGAAATATTGTGTTTAAAATAAGTACTGCAGTGATTAAATTCTCATATTTCGAGTAAGAAATTCTCATACTTCGAGTAAGAAATCCCGAGTTTGATTAGCTAGAACTTATATATATATATATATTCAACTCACTACAAATATCCCTTATATATGTTTCTAATTTTTTACTTTTACTTTTTCTATAAGAGGAAATATAAATAGATTATTACATTAGTTTAATTAAAAAAAAGTCAGAATAGAGAAACATTTTTCTAAAATATTTTTTTATAACTTCATGAACTCTATATATGCCAAGTTCATTAGGTGAATATTCATTTCTAACTATATTGATCTTCTTCTTTTCTGAGTCATATACAGTACAATATGGAGAGCTATAAGGGACATGCAATGATTAGTGGAACTGGCCAAGGAAGCTACTCAAGAAATTCCTTGCCTCAGGTATTAACTATATGAATCTTCTTCTTTTTTGGGTTATATATGATACATAAATCGAGATAACTAATCTTAATATGAATTATATAGAGAAATGTTATCGATGCTACCAAGGTGCATATTCAAAGGGCAGTTGCCACTAAGCTCGAACTAGATAATTTTCGAGCACTAGAAACATTTCTCATTGCTGATTTAGGTTGTTCGGTTGGACCCAACACTTTTTTTGCTGTGGAAAACATTCTTGATGCTGTCAAACTCAAGTACAAATTAACCCATGAACCCAATAGTACTAAAGTTCCAGAGTTTCAAGTTTTCTTCAATGACCATTCGATGAATGATTTCAACACTCTTTTCAAGGGTCTCCCACCCCATAGGGAATATTATGCTTCTGGTGTCCCAGGTTCATTCTATTCTCGCTTGTTCCCCCGAGCATCTCTCCACTTTGTGCACTCTTCGACTGCTCTCCAATGGCTTTCTCAAGTGCCGAAAGAGGTTGCTGATAGAAAGTCAACTTCCTGGAACAAGGGGAGGATTCACCTTCTTAATGCTAGAGAAGAGGTAGCTAAGGCATTCTCGATGCAGCATGCCACAGATTTGACCAACTTTTTGAGGGCCAGAGACAAGGAGATAGTCCCCGGTGGCCTACTGGCGATTATCATCCCAGCTCGCCCGAATGGAACAACTCATGCTCAAGCCAGATTTAATATCTTGTTTGATATGCTGGGATCTTGTCTAATGGAACTTTCCACCAAGGTAATTAGCTAGTCACATGTACTTTTACATGAGTTGTTGGTTCAATAGTCGAATATATTTTGACTTTTTAGATATGCAGGGATTCGTGGATGAAGACAAGGTGGATTCATTTAACATACCAGCATACTGCACATCTCCACAAGAATTAAAAGCAGTAATAGAGCAAAATGGATGCTTCAGCATAGAAAGCATGGAGAGTCAGAATGCAGCACCGATCGATGGGCATAGGGCTCGAGAATTTTCTCTGGTATTGAGGGCTGGTACAGAGGAATTAATAAAGGAACATTTTGGACCTGAGATTTTAAATCAACTCTTTGACCTCTTTACTAATAAAATTGTGGAGGCACATCAAGATATAGCAGCAGGACAAACATCCAACTTGTTTTTGCTGCTTAAACGCAAGACTGATTGATCAGTCTTCTGTTTCTAATTATAAGTTTTTGTCAATTGATTAATAAAACTAATACAACTCCTTTTAATTGAAACGGATCATTTGCCATTTTCATGATCAAAAGAGAAGCTTAATAACTAGTTAAAGAAAGCAGCAAAATGCCTTTGTTTAAGAGAATAATATATAGTTTTAAGTGGGTCAATAATGGTGTGTTCGCTTAAAATTTAACTATTTTTTATATTTGTAAATTATTTTAGTTGTTAGTCTTTCGTAAATAATTTTTCTCGATCAATTTGTTTTCGTTGCTTAATTAAACGCAAAACAAATGTAAATAAACTAGTATTGCAAAGTGGAATAAACTTTTCCACCGTAGGATATTTCTGCATTGCTCTCGTTCAGCCGAACTTGTGGTAGGTGATTTTTGGTCAACAATAAAAATCTCAGATTTCGATTGTTTTTTTATGTGAAATTCAAATTTTTGAGTGAAACTATGCCCTCACTCCAAGAACTTAAGTAATTCAAAGTAGTTAATCACAAGAATCAGGATATGCATTAAGTAAATTTCAACGGCCACCAACTCTTCTCAAGTCTAATTTTATATTATCTAAACTTTGACAAACAAAATTGATTCCTTCTAACGTTAAAACAAATCAAGACACAGTTAAGTGAGGATATCCCCTATGTTGTTTTATCTAAAGGTAGCGAATTACATGCCCTCTTTCTTTGATTTTATTTTCTCTTTATTTTTCAACTTCTCAACTTTGTACAATATGATATTTTGCATTCCACGCAATATTTTTCAATTATAGAATCATCTAGATGAGAAGCACCTCAAGTCAAGGCCACATGATGTTTCTCCTCCCAAAAAAAGAAAAAAAGATTGTTATGATTATTAAATAAATCGAAGACGCCGTACGTAGTTGTCCATTTCGCAGTTTTTTATCCTTTCATTTCCTTAGGTCTTGTTTAAATAGTCTCTAATAAATTGAAAGGATTTCTGTACTATATTTTTGTTTCGCGAGATAGGTTGAATGTGATTAATTTAATCAAATTATTAATTCTATTTTGAAATAAAACAAAATTTAATATACTAGCAGGATCTTTGACTCCAAACCGAGCTTTTGTAAGCTAAAAGTACACATTTCTATGAGTAATTCTAGGGAGACATGAAAAAGAGACATTAATGAGTGACATTCTTATGTGACACATTTATTGAGTGATGATTACATGACTACTTTTTCATCATTCAAAACAAGTGTGCCACATAATAATGTCTATTTTTTATGTCTCCATACAATTTTTGCATTTTTATATATGATGAGATGAGATGAGATCAATTAGGCAAACCTTTTTTCTGCCCCTTTTGTCTCTTTAACTTAATTTCTATACATGGCTAGTTCACTACTTGAAGTCAACTCATTGCCAACTAGCTCTTGCCCTTCTTTATCTTTACTTGTAGAATTGGTTGTGTACTCAACCATTTACACAAGGCACCACAGGTAATTATAACTAGTTTGGACCCATGCGTTGCATAGAATTGTTTTTGACTTATTGAATTTTATTAATATCACATTTTATACGAAACTTGAATTAATATACTTGAAAATTTTCTGAACGAATGCTAGTTTCTCATTTTTGCAATCAATTATATGATGTGGCCTGATAGAACATTAATATTTAGTCTCTCTACTGCCATATGTTTCCTAGATAGTCTACCACATAATGAGGCTAGTTTCATAATTAAGCAATTGACTGGTAATTTTAGAACAAAACTCATCACTAAACTTTTTTTTTTGGGAAAATCTATCATTAATAAACATTAATAATATGCTTTAAAAAAAGGGTATTGACTCATATGCTCCAACCCCCACCCCCCCCCAAAAAAAAAAAAAACAAAAAACAAAAAAAAAGAAGGAAAAGAAAAGAAAAGAAAAGGAAAAAGGAAACGCCATGTAAAGAATTTGGTGGTGTGGCCTTGTATTACTTTACATTCATGTTTCATTACAACAATATGATTCGACAGTCAATTATATATTAAGTCATTCTATACGGATCGATATTATATTTTATTTTTTGCAAAATTAGGCGAGGTGTTGAGAAGCTGTTAGCAAAAGCTTGTAATCATATTCTCCGTGTTTATAGGACTTAAAAGAGAAATTATTTAGAAAGTTCTTTTCTGACAGCTAAAAAAGTATTGTAGGGGAATAGCAGGGGCTGATCTAGGTTGGATTAACTAGGGGAGTTTGATTTTGATCAAACACAAGACATGTGGTATTTTTATTGTGTCGGACAGAGAGCGTGACGTAACACTAGTTACTAACATCATCTGCGTGGATGATAATATGCTAATATCAATGACTCTAATTAGTATGTCACGTCGCCATCTGGTACTTTTACGACACCGAATGTCTGGCACTTGAATCTTTTTTATGGCACTTGAATCTTTTTGAGAAGGTGAGCAAAATAATTTTACAAATTGAAATGTGATTTGTGAAGCACACCTTAGTACTTCAAATGATGACTAGTTGCTATCTCAAGTGTTAGACAATTATAGTGCCAATTGACTAAAAAAATAAAAATGTTTTATAAAACATGTATTCTCCAGGCAAATTTTGTAAATGTAAAAAAATCATAGATACAAAAAAAAAAAAAAAAAATTCCCTAACTAGGTGGGCTTGAACCTACCCTGCCAAGGGTCTAGATCCGCCTTTTGGGAATGGAATTGAACCATTAATTGAAAAACTAATTTAGATGTCATTAGATCACATGAGTTCTAAGCTCTTAACAATTTTTTAGAAAAAGTTGAGTTATCTATATACTTAATTTTAACTGATAACAAACTCGAGGCCCAAATTAAATTAGATTTAAAAATTCTTAGTTACTGTTTAGGACTTAATTGAACATATTCAAACCAAGTGTCATGATGTAAAAATAGAAAGTTGAAAGTTCACATTTAACCTCTCAATCATTTTTTTGAGTGGTATATGCATTATTAGTTTTTATTTGTTAATTTTTATTAAAGTTAAAAGTTGAAACAGGGGCTCAAAACATCCAATTAAGAGCAGACACTTAGGTGAGTTAGCTTCCCTTAATTGGAGGTCGGACTCCAAACTTGGAGCCCGATCTGTTTCACTCAGACTGCTCATGATCGCCCTAATCAAATTTGATTGGCCAGCAACTCTTTGTTAAGAGGTAAATCTTACATTAATTATATATAAAAATATAAACTAATATATAAAGCACTAGGGTTACTCTTCTTAACAAGGTTGATAATTTAAGATGAAACCCCAAGTTTTAATATGGTATCAAAGCCGTTAAACTCAAACGAGCAATTTGATTCAGTTAAGACTAGTGTTTAGAGATGAACACCTCTAATCAAACACCTAAAAGCGACAGTTAACTCATAACGATTTCGTAATTGTTTTAACAATTTGAATATTATTGAGTGAATAATATCATTAAATTAAAATTTGAACTTCTAAGTTATACAGATAAGTCAGAAGTATTCCTTGAACTTCTAAAGTCAGAAGTATTTCTTAATATTTTGTGAGTCGTATTGGCTAATATTTAAAGATGAACACCTCTAATCAAATACCTAAAATGGATAATTAACTCATAACAATTTCGTAATCGTTATAACGATTTGAATATTATTGAGTGAAAAGCGTCATTAAATTAAAATTTCAACTTCTAAGCTATAGTGACAAATTATAAACATTTCTTAATGTGTTGTGAATGGTATTGACTAGTATTTAAATACAAACATTTCTGATCAAATACCTAAAATGGATAATTACTTCATATCAATTTCGTAGTCGTTCTAACGATTTGTATATTTTTGAGTAAATAGTTTCATTAAATTAAAATTTAAACTTCTAAGTTATACTAATAAGTCAAAGTATTTTTTAATATGTTGTGAGTCTTATTGACTAGTATTTAGAGATTAACACTAATCAGCCACTTAAAATAGATAATTAACTCATAATAATTTAGTTATCATTATAACGATTTGAAGATTATTGAGTGAATAGTATTATTAAATTAAAATTTGAACTTCTAAGTTATACTGACAAGTCAGAAGTATTTTTTAATGTGTTGTGAGTCGTATTAACTAATATTTAGATATGAAAACCTCCAATTAAACACCTAAAAGTGATAGTTAACTCATAATGAGTTCGTAATCGTTATAACGAGCTGAATATTATTGAGTGAATAGTGTCATTGTGACATCCCGAT
This sequence comes from Nyctanthes arbor-tristis, assembly GCA_963692815.1. NCBI lineage: Eukaryota > Viridiplantae > Streptophyta > Magnoliopsida > Lamiales > Oleaceae > Nyctanthes > Nyctanthes arbor-tristis. The sequence continues at coordinate 78,366 of CAVNYN010283350.1, read as the reverse complement.
TTTTGTATCTTCATGCCGCGTTTCATGTTGCAAAGGATAATGTACGAAATAAATTAAATTACAGGAAGTCAAAGATAAGTCGAATTAGCTATAAGTTATAAATTTATTAAAAAGATTCTTCTATATTTTTAAGAAGGTAGTATTGTAAAGTCGTGTTGGAGTAATTAAAATAGAAATAAAAATTAAGAACCAAATGAACAAGAATAAAAGTTGTAAAAAAAATGAAATGAAAATCAAGGTCGGTCACTTTGGGACCATTTGATATTATATTATATTTTGTGTGTGTGTGTGTGTGTATATATATAAAGAAACAAGAATAGGAGAAAGGAAACAAGGAAACAAAAACAGAGGCAGCTATTCTGGCGAAGAGAAAAAAAATTGAAAGAAATTTAGGAAAGAAAATGAAACGAAGAAGAAGAATACAATAATCAAACACAACTAAGTGTTATTTATCTTTGAGCTTTGATTTATATTAGTTTAAGGTATAAATTTTGTTTAGAGTTTATGAGAATTTTTATGAGCATGCCTACTAGGTTGTAATTTTGTTTACTACAAATTCTAATGGCACGAAATTGTTCTTTAGTTATGAAATTTGAGGCTCATAATGTTAGTGTAAGCAGTTATGATAGGCTAGTATATGGATGAAAATTTATAAGAAGGAAATAAGGTAAAATTTTTATATTAGAACTCGTTTAGTTAGATTTATAAAATCAATTTATAAAGGGAATTTATAATGAGTGGCAATGAGTGGTGGAGATTTAATTGAAATTTAAAATATGTGGTGATTGTTGAGTAGTTGTCAAATCAATAGTCAAACCATGGTAGGTAAATTTATAAATTACAAAAACAAATTATACCAAATAAGCTCTAAGTTGATGTTGTGATTTTACTTAGTGATATCATGGTAAATTGAAAACTTTAGTGAAGCGTGGAATAAATACAAGGAATGGACAACTTAATGTTTAATAGAAAATATGGGAAATTTGATTAAAGGTTAATAATTATTGTTAATTGTTATTTTTAGTGTGGCATTTGAGGCTTTAATATGGGATATGATGACAATTTATAAAATGAAGTAAAGATTAGAATAATTATAAAAAGGGGGACAAACATATATTTATTTGAAAAATGAAGAAATCTTCACTACTACAGAATTAGACAAAAAAATAGACATACGCATCAGTTATTAGGAAAAACGACGCGCAAAACACACGAGGTGGCAATTTTGAAAATTTCAGCTAAACAATAGGCGTCTGTTCTTCAAGAAAACCAATGTTTATGATACCCGCTAAACAATATGCGTCGGTTCTTCAAGGAACCGACGCCTATAGTTTGAAATTCATAATTTTGAAAAAAATTATTAAAAAAATTAAATTTTCATTATGAAGGAACCAACGCCTATAGTTTGAAATTCAAATTTCATGAAATTTTGAAAAAAATATTAAAAAAATTAAATTTTGCACTATAATCGTCGGTTTTTTCATAGGAACCGACGCCTATAGTTTGAAATTCAAATTTCATGAAATTTAAAGTCTTTCATAGGAACCTACGCCTATAGTGCAAAATTTAATTTTTTTAATATTTTTTAATATTTTTTTTGGGAATGGGCGTCGGTTCCTATAGTTGTGCATTTTTATATAAAATCTCCTCATTTACAAGACGCGTAAAAATATATGACTGGCTCTTTATCTCTCAAAACCCTTAACTCTCTTCATGTTTTCTCTATGAAAACTACTACTTCTTCTTCCTCATCCTTTAGTTATATGAAAATAAAAACCCTACTCGAAACTTTCATTCTACTCGATGGTGAAGAGAAGGGTGCCGTCGATGAGGAGAATCCCAGCAACAAAATCAATTGGTGGTTGATTTATTCATCTAGAACTACTATAAGAAGTTCAATTTGGAGAAATAAGCTAGAAGTGTGTGATTTATGATGAAAGGTTTCATTATTAGATTTAAGTTTAGTTTCATTTGAAGATGAATCAGAAATAAAAAGTTTTAGAAGTGCATCATTTAGATGCGAAATATATTTTCTTTAAAGCCATTAATTCGTTTTTTTTAAGTTGAAGCTTGTTGAAATTTTCTATTTTTCTTCCACATTCTATTTATTGCACGAATAAAAATATTAGAATACCTTATTCAGAAGAATAAGTGTGATTATTATTCTTGCTGAGATTCAACGATTAAAAAAAAAAAAGAGAATTAGGCATCAGTTGTATAGTAACAATCGACGCCTATTCTTCATTTGATTTGATTTTTTTTAAGTGGACTTTAGGCGTCGGCTGTACACTAACAACCCTATTGTTGACTTTAGGCGACGGTTGTACACTAACAACTAATGTCTATTGTTAACTTTAGGCGTCGGCTAACAGCCGACGCGTATACTTTGAGAATGAGCGTCTCCTACATAGGCGTCTACGTCACAACCGACAAGTATTCATCACTACAAACGAAGCCTATTATGCTTTTCTGTAGTAGTGCTTGAAAATTAATTTAAAAGAATATAGGACTTGTAATTAACCTAAAAGGAATTAATTAAGTTAAATGTTTTTAGTTCTCTTTTTACCTTGCCTCATGTTAGAAGATGTGAACATTAAGGTGATTGTTAAAGATTAGTTAACTATACAAAGATAGAGACAAACTAGTATGATTAGTGACTTCAGAGAAATGGGATATGACTTGAAGAGTAAATATGTGTTAATATAGGGGGTTGATGAATTACATTGTGAACAACTAAGTAAGGTAGGAGGCGGATTAAGTGAATGGGAAAAGGGAAGTGAATGAATGGAATGATTCGAAGTTATGAAAATAGAAATTAGTAATTTGGAACTTAAAGGGTATTGTGTATAGACACATGTAGATGATTAATAAATTTTGAACTAATAGGCAAGCTAGGAAAGGAAACAAGTGAAAAATGGGGAAAATGTGGAAAATGAAACTATAATTGAAAATATGTGAAAAATAGGAGTATTTAAAGTAGAAGAAGTTCATTAGAAAGGAATTGGATATTAAGTAGAATTTTTATTAATGTCACAGGAAATGAACAAAAAATATTGAAAGGAAATGAAACACGAAAGGAGCCACATTGCTACGTATCTGGTGAGCGGAAACTTTTCTCTTATTTCTTTTTAAATGAAAATCTATTATGCTTTGATTTCACATGAATTTGCAATGCTTACGATAATCATGTATTTCTATAAAATTTCACAAAGCTGATATTTTCTTTAGAAAAGCTCATATGGATTTTTATATGAAATGATGCTTCATGAGTTTTAGAGAAATGTTTAATTTGAACATGATTTATGATGGATGAAAACCCCAAAATTTGTATTCAGTTTTATGAATACGTCACTTACGGGCGAAGGGGCCTATAGCTCAAGCTGTTAATACAATACGCCACCCAAACAAAGGGGTCTAATGTGCTAGCGATCTGCTCAAGCTGGTTGTTGTATCGCTTAGGCAAAGGGGTTATAAGGTACCTATAGCCCAAGTTGGTGTCTACGCGCGTATGACGTAATATAACTATGGCTACATAATGACATGAGATGATGGATACTCTTTGGGGTGGACTTTATGATGATTCTTAGAGATCGATATGAATTTTCATGATTTTTAGCATTTTAATGATTCTATAAATGCTTTGATGTGAGATGAGTTCAACTTGAAGATGATCTGATTTATATTGAATATTATTATGAAAATCCAGAAGTGGTTTGTATATTTTATATGAGATTTTTGCAAAAGGTGTAATTTTGACTCTTCAAATCATGTTTATTTATAAAGACTACACTTACTGGGCTTATTAACTCATATGTTTTCTAAATAATTTTCTTACCAGGTGGCAATTGGAGTTTGGGCAACACATTATGGCCGAGCCTGCTATTTCGAGAGTTTGAGCTACAACCTAACGTATTATTGAAATGAAATTGTTATAGGAATTGTTATTAGTATGAATTACAGACTCGACATGGTTAAGGTTACTAGTATACATTGGGCATCCCGTGTGAATTATACTTGGTTTGATATATCTCTTTATATATGAATTGTCGCTTGAAATGAATGAAGAGTTTATGGGCTTGATGTTTGGCATGTGTACAGGTTGGTTTGGCTAATAAATTAGTAGAGATATTGCCAAAATTTTTCTAAAATAGTAACATGTTCACGAGCCTTGACGATAAATTCTAACTTCTCGTTGGAATTTATCGTTAGCGCACGTCACACTTCAAGTATATTAGAGATATTAGGAGTGGGGCGTGTCAGTCATTAAATTAAAATTTGAACTTCTAAGATATACAGACAAATTAGAAACATTTTTTGATGTGTTATGAGCGGTATTTATTAGTGTTTTGATAGGAACAACTGTAATCAAATACCTAAAATGAATAAATAACTCATAACGATTTCATAATCGTTGTAATAATTTGAATATTTTTTAGTGAATAATGTCATTAAATTAAAATTTGAACTTTTATGTTATATCGACAAGTCAGAAGTATTTCTAAGTGTATTGTGAGTCATATTGACTAGTATTTAGAGATGAACACCTCTAAACAAATACCTAAACTGGATAATTAACTCATAATGATTTCGTAATCTTTATAAGAATTTGAATATTATTGAGTGAATAACATCATTAAATTAAACTTTGAACTTCTAAGTTATACTGGCTAACTATAAATATTTTTTAATGTGTTGTGCGTTGTATTAACTAGTATTTAGAGATAAACCGCTCTAATCAAACACCTAAAATGGATAATAATGAACTCATAACGATTTCTTTATCATTATAATGATTTGAATATTGTTAAGTGAATATTGTTGTTAAATTAAACTTTGAACTTCTAAGTTATTTTGACAAATTATAAATATTTCTTAATGTGCAGTAAGTGGTATTAACTAGTAATTAGAGATGAACACCATTCAAACACCAAAAATGGATAATTAACGCATAACGATTTCCTTATCACTATAACGATTACAATATTATTGATTGACAAGTCAAAAGTATTTCTTAATGTGTTGTGAGTCGTATTGACTAATATTTAGAGATGAACACCTCCAATCAAACACTTATAAATGATAACTAATTCATAACAACGTGTGCTCTTCCGATCTCGTTATAACGATTTTAATATTATTGAATGAATAATGTCATTAAATTAAAATTTGAACTTTTAAATTATATTGGCAAATTATAAACATTTCTTAATTTTTTATGAGTGGTATTGAGTAATATTTAGAGATGAACTATGACATCCCAAATTTTCTTTACCTTTTAACTCCACATGAGTACCTAAACTTAGGGTCTAATTTATATATGGACTAAAAGTCAAATATGGAATAGTTAAACCATGGTCAAAATTAAATTATTTGGGTTAAAGTCAAAGTCATCAAAGGGTTTAAGTGAAATAATTAAATGTTGAAGGACTTATAGGTAAATAAGACAATCAAGGACCAACTTATAGCATATAAGAATATAAAGGACTTGGAGTGAAAATTTTATATTAGTATATATGTTTTGGTCTTGCAAATGGGATATTACATACATACAGAAGCACAGATGCAGAGTATGCCGAAGAATAAGAAGAAGAAGAAGAAAAATGGAAAGAAAGGAAAAAGGAGAAAAATGGCAGAGTTCGGGCCAAAACTCGAAGTGGGTTCTTGATCTACTTGTGTTCTACAACTTTGCCTTGATTTTAAAAGGTAAGTGGGAGACTTAGTTGTTATACATTGTGTTAATTTAGGGGCTATATAGGTTAATTATAAGCTATATTGAAAGGGAAATTATGGTTTTTATGAGTTTAATTATTCTATTCAAGATTTTTTAAGCATAGGCTTTGTTTGAGATGTTAGGGTTTTAAGTATTTGTATTGATTTAAAGATTTAACGTAGTTAAACACATTGAGCTCTATTTTCGTTTAATTTGTTTTAATGGATGTGGAATTAAAAATATATAAAGTTATTATTGAAGTTATGAAGCTTTATGGTGTAAATATGAGATTAATAAAGGGGAATCAAGGCTGATTTTTTTTTTTAAATAAAAGTGATGTTTGGGCTTAAATTCATGGAATTAAGATAATTTGTTAGCTAAAGTGTGCTTAAGAGTGACTACAAGAAATGGACATCTTGTACGCACAACATGGAGCTTTATTATGGTTAGGCTATAATGAGATAAAATGAGTGAGAATTAAATTGGCATTTATTGAGTTGTGGATTTTATTCAATATGCATGAACATGATGTGATGCTGATAAAGTATAAGTTGGAATAAAAGTCTAATGGCTTTAAATTAAGGGATTGATATATATAATTTTTGACGACAAAATTTAAGGGAAATTTTATTTATGTAGCTAATTTTATTTGGTAATATTATTGGACATTTTATGACATGATGACATGATAGACTTCAAGGATGATCGTTGAAAGTATGATTTGATATATAAATGTCAATGGGTGATGATGACATAAAGGAAATTATGTGTTGATATATGTGTTGATTTATTAAGTTGTAAGCAATTAAGGAGGTCGAAATAAGTGAAGTTAAGGGTGAAAATAAGATTTGGAGACCATTATGTTTACAGAAGAAACGAGGAAATATTGAAGAATTGGAAGGAAATGATAAACTTTTAACTTTAAAGAGAGTTATATATTAATATACGTAGATAGAGTGGTCCGGCTATAGAAATCGGCCCTAATTCCTTATGGAGCCAGGTCTCTAATGACAGACTGACACCTCACCTGACACACACCATATGACAGCATCTCATGGAAATCAGGCTCCGTAAAGAACCCGGCCTTGGTTCCTTAGAAATTTCCATAGACAGAGACGGATAAAGTTAAAGGAAGTTATATAACTTGATATAATATATTAGATTAATGAGTATAATGTGATGATTTAGAAAATGGGACAACTTTGTGTGAGAGCAAGATGAGAGAAATTTATTTAAATCTGAGGATAAAAAATAGGGGAAGTAGATTCCAGGAATTAATTGGAAACTTACGGTAGTAAAATAACGTTAGTAAAATAATGACTAGAATATAAGAATTTGTTATAGTAATAATTAAATGTTGCATGAAATTCTCATATTATGTGACAAGAAATGGGGAAGAAATTAGAATCATTTACTAAACGAGCTAGATTTCCATGTATAGCCGGTGAGTGGAACTCTTCTCTTCTTTCTTTTTAAATGAAAATTAATTATGTTTTGATTCCACATGAATTTACAATGTTTTATGATGCTCATGTATTTCTATGAAATTTCACAAAAGCTGATATTTTCTTTAGAAAAATTCATGTGGATTTTTATGCCAAATGACGCCCCATGATTTGTAGAGAAATGTTTGATTTGAAATGTGATTTATAATGTAATAAAACCCCCCATATCTATATCCTATTTTAATATTTGTATTGCGTACCAGCAAAGGGGCTTATTGTGCTAGCTATGGCTCAAGCTGGTTATTGTGTCGCCTTGGGCGAAATGGTCATATGGTACCTATGGCCTAAGCCATTGTCTATGCAAGTATGACGTAATATGATAATTATAGGCTAACATGAAATTATGGATATCCTTTGGGTAGATTTTATGATGATTCTAAGAATGAAATGATTTTCATGATGTTTTCTAATATTGTAATGATTCTATCAATGTTGATATTCATGCTGGATTTATATTTAGAATCATGAAGATCCATAATTGGCTTGTACATTTTATTCGAGATTTTGCAAAAGGTATCTTTGACTCTCTAAAGCATGTTTATTTACAAAAACTCCACTCACTGATGTTTTCTAATATTGTAATGATACTATCAATGTTAGTATTCATACTGGATTTATATTTAAAATTACGAAAATCCAGAATTGGCTTGTACATTTTATTCGAGATTTTGCAAAAGGTATCTTTGACTCTCCAAAGCATGTTTATTTATAAAAACTCCACTCATTAGGCTTATTAGCTCACGTGTTTTCTAAATAACTTTCTTACCAGATAGCAATCGGAGTTTCGGCAACTCATTATGACTGAGCTTGCAATTTCAAGAGTTTGAGCCACAACCTAGCGTATTATCGAAATGAATTCGCTATAGGGTTTGATATTGCTATAAATTATAGGCTTCTGCACAGATAAGCTTACTAGTGTGTATTGGGTGTTCTTGTATGAATTATACTCGGTTTAGTATAAGTATTGTTGCTTGCAATGATGGTAATTCTTACATTATGAGGTGTTAAGAGGTTTAATGTTCAGAATTTATACATGTTGGCTTTGTCATTAAATTAGGGAAGATATCGCCAAAATTTTTCTAGAATAATTAGCATGTTCACGAGCCTTGACAGTAAATTCTAGCTTCTAATTGAATTTATCATCGGTGCACGTCACACTTCTAGTAAATTAGAGGTATTAGGAGTTGGGCTTGTCGTGAACGCCTCCATTCAAACACCAAAAAGCGATAATTAACTCATAACGTTTTCGTAATCGTTATAACGATTTGAATATTTTTGAATGAATAATGTCATTAAATTAAAATTTGAAATTCTAAGTTATACTGACAAATTATAAACATTTGTTAATGTGTTGTGAGGGTATTGACTAGTATTTAGAGTTGAACACCTCTAATTAAACACTGAAAATGGATAATTAACTCATTACAATTTCGTAGTCGTTATAATAGTGTCGTTAAATTAAAATTTGAATTTCAAAGTTATGCTGACAAATTATAAACATTTGTTAATGTGTTTGGATGGCATATTGACTAGTATTTAGAAATAAACACCTCTAATTAAATATCGAAAATGGATAATTAACTCATAATGATTTCATAATCGTTATAACGATTTGAATATTATTGAGTAAACAGCGTCGTCAAATTAAAATTTGAACTTCAGAATTATACTAATAAATTATAAACATTTCTTAATGTGGTTTGAGTGGTATTGACTAGTATTTAAAGACGAACACCTCTAATTAAATACTTAAATGGATAATTAACTTATAACGATTTTATAATCATTTTAACGATTCGAATATTATTAAGTGAATAGTGTGTTAAATTAAAATTTGAACTTCAATGTTATAACGACAAATTATAAAGATTTGTTAATGTGTTTTGAGTGGTATTGTCTAGTATATAGAGACGAACACCTTTAATGAAACACCTAAAATTGATAATTAACTGAGATAGATTTCGTTATCGATATAACGATTTGAATATTACTGAGTGAATATATCATTGAATTAAAATTTAAACTTCTAATTTATGCTAACAAGTCAGAAGTATTTCTTAATGTGTTGTGAGTCATATTGACTAGTATTTAGAGATGAACACCTCCAATCAAACATCTAAAAGCAAAAATTAACTGAAAACTATTTTGTAAATGTTATAACGATTTTGAATATTACTACATAAATATTGTCAATAAATTAAAATTTGATCTTCTAAGTTATACTAACAAATTATAAACATTTCTTAATGTGTTTTGAGTGATATTGACTAGTATTTAGATATGAATACATCTAATCAAACACTATAAATAAATAACTAACTCATAACGATTTTATAATCGTTATAACGATTTGAACATTATTGAGTGAACAACATCATTAAATTAAAATTTGAACTTCTAAGTTATATAAATATTTCTTAATGTGTAATGAGTGGTATTGACTACCATTTAGAGATTAACACTTCTAATCAAACACCTAAAATTGATACTTAATGGGTAAAAATTTTGTTATCGTTATAATGATTTAAATTGAGTAAATAGTATTATTAAATTAAAATTTGAATGTTTAAGTGATAATAACAAGTCAAAAGTATTTCTTAAAGTGTTCTGAGTCGTATTGACTAGTATTTAGAGATGAACATCTTTAATCAAACACCTAAAATCAATAATTAATTTATAACGCTTTCTTAGTTATTATAACGATTTGAATATTATTGAATGAATAATGCCATTAAATTAAAATTTGGACTTATAAATTATACTGATAAATTATAAATATAGATCGGAAGAGCACACGTCTGAATGGTATTGACTAGTATTAAGAGATGAACACCTCTAATCAAACATATAAAAGAAATAATTAACTCATAACAATTTCGTAATCATTATTACGATTCGAGTATTATAGAGTGAATAATGTCGTTAAATTAAAAGTTGAACGTCTAAGTTATACTAACAAATTATAAATATTCCATAATGCGTTGCGAGTGATATTGACTAGTATTTAGAGATGAACGTCTAAAATTGATAATTTACTCATGACGATTACGTTATCATTATAATGATTTGAATATTACTGACTAAATATCGACGTTAAATTAAAATTTGAGTCTCCAAGTAATACCGACAAATTATCTAACATTTCTTAATATGATATGAGTGGTATTGATTACTATTTAGAGATGAACACCTCTAATCAAACACCTAAAATAGATAATTAACTCATAAAGATTTCGTAATCGTTATAACGATTTGAATATTATTGAGTGAATTGCATCGTTAAATTAAAATTTGAGATTCTATATTATACTGACAAGTTAGAAGTACTTCTAAGTTGTTGTGAATTATATTGACTAATTTAGACATGAACATCGCTAATCAAACACCTAAAATTGATAATTAATTGATAACGATTTCATTATCGTTATAGAGATTTAAATATTATAAAAGCGTCATTAAATTAAAATTTGAACTTCTAAGTGATATTGGCACGGCATAAGTATATTTCTTAATATGTTGTGAGTCGTATTGACTAGTATTTATAGTTGAACACCTCCAATCAAATACCTAAAATTGATAATTGACTCATAATAATTTCGTAATCGTTACAACGATTTGAATATTATCGAATGAATAATTTCATTAAATTAAAATTTGAACTTCTAAATTATACTGACAAATTAGAAATATTTCTTAATATGTTATGAGTGACTTTAACTAGTATTTAAAGATGAACACATCTAATCAAACACCTAAAAGCGGTAATTAACTCATAATGATTTGGTAATCATTATAACGATTTGAATATTATTGAATGAATAATATCATTAAATTAAAATTTGAACTTCTTAGAGTGGTATTGACTAGTATTTAGATATTAACACCTCTAATTAAACACTAAAAATAGATAATTAACTCATAACGATTTTGTAATCACTATGATGATTTGAATATTATTAAGTTAATAGTGTCGTTAAATTAAAATTTGAACTTCAAGGCTATATTGTCAAATTATAAACATTTCTTAATGCGTTTTGAGTGGTATTGACTAATCTTTAGAGACGAAGAACTCTATTCAAACACCTAAAATTGATAGTTAACTGATAACGATTTCGTTATCGTTATAACAATTTAAATATTATTGAATGAATATTATCATTAAATTAAAATTTGATCGTCTAAGTTATACTGATAAATCGTCTAAGTTATACTGATAAATTATAATCATTTCTTAATGTGTAGTGAGTGGTATTAACTGATATTTAGAAATGAACACCTCTAATCAAACACGTAAAATAAATAATTAGCTCTTCCGATCTATTTGAATTTTTTGAGTGAATAGTATTGTCAGATTAAAATTTGAACTTCTAAGTTATACTAACAAGTCAGAAGTATTTTTTAATGTATTGTGAATCGTATTGACTACTATGTAGGGATGAACACCTCTAATCAAACACCTGTCTTGTGACAAAATTAATTAACATTGAATAGTAGCCAACTAGTAGTTAATTACCAAAAAGGGGAACTTCCGTCCGCTCCACCATCATCATCCTCATTATCTTCTTCGTTGTACGTAAGGCACAGAACCTATGACTGACACCAGGCTCATCACATGGTCATGAACTCCATGTTAGGTATTGACTCAGAATAATTGTTAAAAATGAGGGACTCATAGTGTAAATTGTACCTAATTAACTTGGAGTGGAAGAGAAGAACAAATAATTAAGTGATGAGCACACTTCTAACAAGCCACCATATTACGGGGCATGTTAAGAATAAATCCCACATCAATTAAATATAAAAATATAAACTAACATATAAACACTTGGGCAACTAGTCTTAGTTGCAACATTTTAAAATGGAGCCTCAACTCATAGCACATAGATTTCAAGATGGAACCTCAACTGTAAATAGATTTCAAGATTGGTATGCGTCAACGAGACAACATCCATCTTGCGGGGGCGTGTCAAAGGATAAAATATCACATCGAATAAATTTAAAATAAATAACCAATATATACAAAGTACTTGGGTTACTCCCCTTAATGTCTTAATCTTTTAAGGTGGAATTGGTCTGCTCTAACAAGTCACAATCTTACGGGGCCATGTTACGGAATAAATCCCACACTGATTAGATATAAAAACCAAACCAACATATAAAACGCTTTACCTACTCTTATTAAGAAGAATGATCTTTTAAAATGGAAGCCTAAGTCTTTACACCCCTTGCAAATTCAATTTTATATAGCCACACTTTTCATAAGCAAATGGAGCCCTTCCAACGTTAAATGAAACACATGAAGACAAAGTTGGACACAAATTGTTTCGATATATTGTGTTTTTATTCTTTAATAGCTCTATTAAATATTTAGCGACTTTGAATTGAGAAAAGAGTATTGTTTAATATATATTTGTCGACCAAAAATTAGCAGACTATTTGTCACGCTTGGATCATTGATGATGTTTAGCTCTCCTCCGATAACTAGGGGACGGATTCAACGTATGATAGGAGCAAATATACTTTGGAAAGTCGTCATTCTTTTAAACTCTTGAAAATCAAATACAAAATGATTGAAATAGACCTCCAACCTAATTGAATATCATCTATAATCGCTTTCTTGGACCGTTATCTATTAAGGAGCCCCACTTAATGAGATAATAGCAAAGAAGCCCCACTTAATGAGATAATAAGTAATAAATAATACTCCATAACCAACCCCCCTCCCCCCTAAAAAAAAAAAAAAAAACCGTTTCTTTATTTTAAAATAGGAAAAAGACGACCACAATATTGCAATATTGTGATAGAATTTTGATAGCTTACTATTCAAATTTGTAAGCAAATTTGTATGTATTTCTATCATACAAATAAGATGATTTCACCAAATAGCATGCGAATTTGAAATTTAATTTCAATTATAACAATAGCTCATCATAAATAGTTGCCAAACGGACCATGGCTCCTATAAATGATAAAATCCGTTTATTTGGATGAATGACTCTAATTTTCTAAAGTAAAATATGGGGTTCTGCTGATCAAGATTTAAAGATTGGAGATGAAAGTGCAAATAGTTGCAAAGGTTGGGGACGTTTACTGCAATTTACCATATGTTTTCTTACTTCTTAATGTCCTACATATGATTTTGAGATATTGTGTTTCAAACAAGTGCTGCAGTAATTAAATTATCATATTTTGAGCAGGAAATCTCGAGTTCAATTAGTTACAACTATATATATATATATTCAACTCACTTCACACATCCCTTACATAATGTGTGTGCGCGCCTTTATATACATATGTTTCTAATTTTTGACTTTGACTTTTTCTATAAGAGGAAATATAAATAGATCATTACATTTAGTTTAATTAAAGTAAATAAATGTCAAAATCAGAGAGACAATTTTTCTAAAAAAATTTTATAACATCATGAATTCTATATATGCCCAGTTCATTAATTGAACTGATCATCGGCAACTATATTGATCTTCTTCTTTACTGATCGAGTTGTATATGGTACAATGGAGAGCTACAATGGACATGCAATGACTGGTGGAGCCGGCCAAGGAAGCTACTCAAGAAATTCCTTACATCAGGTATTAACTAACTATATGGATCTTCTTTTTGAGTTATATATGAAGAATAAAATAATATAAGCTGAATTTTGTTTTTGTTTCAATTCATGAGAAAGTTTACATTAGTCACGTATATATATATACGTAGAGTTCTACCTATTACAAACTAGTTAATGATAAGTTACAAATGTGATAAATGCTACAAACTAATTAATGATAAATGAATTACAATTGTGATAAATACAATCATCTTGACTATACATATCGTATTATCTTGTTCTCAAGAATCCTTATGCTCATGATAAAGTTGATGATGATCCAAATTGTGAAGAGGCTGATCTTGTGCTGTAGATTTTGATTTATCCTCTTGTATGACAACTCCTTGATTGGTCAAACCTGTAGACAATTGTGGCAATTCTCCTGGAACAACTATGTTAGTAATAGAAGTCTCAGTAATTTCTTTAACAATATACGGTACTAACCGATATAAATCGAGATAACTAATCTGTATATATATTATATAGAGAAATGTTATCGATGCTACCAAGGTGCATATTTAGAGGTTAGTTGCCACTAAGCTCGAACTAGATAATTTTCGAGCACTAGAGACATTTCGCATGGCTGATTTAGGTTGTTCGGTTGGACCAAATACTTTTTTTGCTGTGGAAAACATTCTTGATGCTGTCAAACTCAAGTACAAATTAACCCATGAACCCAATAGTACTAAAGTTCCAGAGTTTCAAGTTTTCTTCAATGATCATTTGATGAATGATTTCAACACCCTTTTCAAGGGTCTCCCACCCGATAGGGAATATTATGCTTCTGGTGTCCCAGGTTCATTCTATTCTCGCGTCTTCCCCCGAGCATCTCTCCACTTTGTGCACTCTTCGTTTTCTCTCCATTGGCTTTCTCAAGTGCTGAAAGAGGTTGCTGATAGAAAGTCAACTTCCTGGAACAAGGGGAGGGTTCACCTTCTTAATGCTAGAGAAGAGGTAGCTAAGGCATTCTCGATGCAGCATGCCACAGATTTGACCAACTTTTTGAGGGCCAGAGCCGAGGAGGTAGTCCCCGGTGGCCTAATGGTGATTATAATCCCAGCTCGCCCGAATGGAACACCTCATGCTCAAGCCAAATTTAATATCTTGTTTGATATGCTGGGATCTTGTCTAATGGAACTCTCGTCCAAGATAATTAGCTAGTCACATGCACTTTTACATGAGTTGTTGGTTCGACAGTCGAAAATATTTTTACCTTTTTGATATGCAGGGATTAGTGGATGAAGACAAGGTGGATTCATTTAACATACCACAATACTGCACATCTCCACAAGAAGTAGAAGCAGTGATAGAGCAAAATGGATGCTTCAGTATAGAAAGCATGGTGAATCAGCCCACAATGAAGAATGCAGCACCACTCGTTGGGCATAGGGCTCGAGAATTTTCTCTGGTATTGAGGGCTGGTACAGAGGAATTAATAAAGGAACATTTTGGGCCTGAGATTTTAGATCAACTCTTTGACCTCTTTACTAACAAAATTGTGGAGGCTCATCAAGATTTAGCAGCAGCACAACAACCCGACTTGTTTTTGTTGCTTAAACGCAAGACTGATGTGAAATCAGATTGTAATAAAGTGTACTGAGAGCTCCTAAGTAATAAAGCAATGATTTCAGTCTTCTGTTCCATTTTTTTTTTTTTTTTTTTTTTGATCTTTCAAAGTCGATTTACAAGTGATTTCTACATTGCAGCTCAAAAAATGCTGCCGCATATACATAATTACAGCATCGTGCTAGACCAATAAATACGACCTTAACAGTACATGTGTTTGGGGAAGGAAGAATTAGTGGTTGATTAGCCAGTGTCCTTCCTATGTCCACCAAGAATACGAGAAATCTGAAGACTCCTACTGAATGCTTGGTTAAACAACATTCGAGTTTGGAATTCTGAGACGAAAGGAAACCATGCAAGAAAGGCGACTGGAGTGAAAAGAAGTAAACCCATCAAGATTTCATAGCCACGAGCCAGAGTTCGTACAGATCCCCAAAATCCAGCTCTCTGAACAACAGGCTTACATGCTTGAGCAATCAAGTGCAGTCTTCTGTTTCTAATTATACATTTTTGTCAACTGATTAATAAATTAAAACTAATACAACTCCTTTTAATTGAAATGGATCATTGGCCATTTTCATGATCAAAAGAGAAGCTTAATAACTAGTTAAAGAAACCAGCAAAATGCCTTTGTTTAAGAGAATAATATATAGTTTTAAGTGGGTCAATAATGGTCTGCTAGCTTAAAATTTAATTATTTTTTATATTTGTAAATTATTTTAGTTGTTAATTTTTCATAAAGAGATTATAGCAACCATTCATATTTCCTAGAGGTCCTCACAAATCCACCCTCTATTGTTGCGAGGCCAATTCTTGTTCCATTTGGTAGCAGTCTGGTTATCCTATTTTCTATGTAGTTAAATAGGGCTGTATAAAAAAAATACGACTATTAATTACAAGTCATTATATGTATTAAATCACATGTGATTTTTTGAATTGATTGCTTGTAATTGATTGTTGGCTTTATATTATAAAACCCTATTTGACTTCATACAAAAACGGTAGACACGAGCGCCTCACATATGTGGAAAAAGGAAACATTAAAGTTAATAAATAAATAAAAATATATATTATATTCCTCTTTAGCCCATAGTCAATACGACCCGCGATCAACCCACCTTCACAGTCCGTTCCCTGAGAAATGGTACTAATTCAGATTATATTATTTTCCAATTTGCATTTCAAAGTTTTACTTTGTGCAAAATATATAATGGTGGTTCAGTCGGTGGATAGACACGGTGTCGCTGGTGGGCAGCGGCAGCGACAGCGACAGGTTGAAAAGGGGAGATGATATATTTCTCATTTAGATTTTATTTTTTAATTTTTAAAATGTTTTTTTTTTTTGTGATTTTTCTTCTAATATAATTTTCTAGCCGTTTTGTTTAAATAACTTTCAATTATTTCAACTACGTGAAATTCACATATAAGATAATGCTTTAATTATATCCCGTCATTGCAAAAGAATTATGTAAGTGAATTAACATGATTGAAAGTTCTCTAACAATGATGTAGTTTTTTCTTTAAGAAACAAAAGCATGATTAGATAAATGAATTAGGGTTTGTATTTTTTGTTGTGTATGTAATTAACATATATGTTATGTTTTATTTTAGTTTTTGTGATAATATGTGGTTACTTGAGTCATTTCACTTAGGACCATATTTGTAATTAAGAGTAATATTTAAAATTGTGGTGTAATTAATAATATTAGTGGTGTAAATATAGCCACCTTTTTGTCAATCACAAGTCACCACATGTATGATAATTTTTTGAATTAACCACTTGTGATATTGGTTGTACGTTAGGTCTATATTATAAAATCCCTACTTAACTTCATACAAAAAACTGTTGAGGCGAGGGCCTCACATATGTGGAAAAAGAAAACATTACAGACAACCCCCTCCCTCAAATCCCTGAAAATAAATCAATAAATAAAATTATGGGCATAAACACGGCGATGAACGAAACTTGAGACACAATATTGTAGAACCAAAAAAAAAAAAAAAAATTGCAATTAGACTCATTGAGTATGCCTCAATTACCTCTTGTTTAGCACAAGAAAAATAAATCCTCCCCTTGTTCCATGAGGGAGAAATTTTGTCTAAAAACTCTCTGGGCACTTGAGAGAGCCACTGGAGAGAGGATGAAGAGTGTACAAAGCAGGGATATGTTCTTGGGAACAACCAGGAGTGAAACGAACCCGGTACCCCTGAAACATAATATTCCTTATTGGTTAGTGAATGATCATTGAACAAAACTTGAAATTATGGGATTTTAGGATTGTGTTCATAGGTTTTGTAGGCAGCTTCAAGAATATTAACTGTTTTGGACCGAACAAAAGTGTTAGATCCTCTCGAAAACCTAAGCAATATAAAATGCTCTAAGTTGGTGAAGTTTTCTAATTCAAGTTTCTTATAAACTGCCCTTTGAATGTTTAACTTTGCAGCATCAATAATACTACAACAAATCTCGCCTATAGCGGTGATAAAAGACCCAAATGTAGTCGCTACAGACTTACTGCAACGATTTTTGTGGCGACGAGGTCGTTACTATAGGCCGTACTAATAGCCCAATAATAAATGTTGCGGCTATAAATTCAACGGGTTTTGGTCAGCAAAAAAAATTTAACTAGGCCTGTCACTATTCAGCCCGACCCAACCCAGCCCCATCCATATTTAATTACACACATTGCTTTGCCTATGTGAGGAGTATAACCCACCACCTTGAATGCAAAGACATAAGTAACTTGCCAACTGGACTACCTTGACTTTTGGTTATTACTTTACTTGTATAATATATATTATATAGATTATTATAACTATAGTGATGACTATCTTCCCTATAGTAATAATTTTCTGTCGCTAAATACAAAAACGAAGGTGGGAAATTTCCCGCTAATCATAGAGACGACATTTATGGGTTGTCATTTTCGATCAAGAAATATAGCAACATTTTTAACCAAATGAACTTAAATGCCCTTCTCTTTCTTCTCCCCCAATTTTATCCACTTCTTTACCTTTACCACATGCTTATTAGAACAATTCAATGAATCCTTTCAGTATATTAATACGATGAGCTAGCATGTATCTTCCCTTTAAGCAGCACAAACATAGAGTGTGAAGAATCCTAATGTGTCTGTGTCTCAGCAAATTTGTTCGTGAAAAGGTCAAAGAGTTCATATAAAATCTCAGCTCCAAAATGTTTCTTTAGCAATTCCTCAGTACCAGCTCTTAGAGCTTGTTTGATCCTATTTAGCTCTTCCGATCTTTTATAATGAGGAGAGAGGTAGAATGTGTATTAGAAATGTAAAAATGTGTGAAATATGTGTTTATAGTTGAATAATTGTCAAATCAAATGTCAAATCAGTGGTAGGAAAATTTATAAATTGAGAGAAAAATAGGACCAAATAATGTGGAAGCCACATGTTGTGGGCTAAGGGGATTTTCTAGCGTGAATAGTGATGGTAATTCTACAATAGAATTAGAGAAAAAAATAAGGAATGCACGTCATTATCTCAGACAAACAACGCGTAAACCATGCACGATGACAATTTTGAAAACAAAAGTTACACTATAGGCGTCGATTTTTTTACAAAGAACCGACGCCAATATTACACCTATACAATGGGCGTTGGTCCTTCAAAGGGACAGAACCGACGCCCATTTAGCAAAGTGGCATCGGTCGTTCAAAGGGACAGACTCATATTTAACAAAGAGGCGTCGGAACCTCAAAGGAATCGACGCCCGACTCCATTGGAATAATTAATAATAAACACACTCCACCGTTTCAGAGTCAATTTATTGCAAGTTTCAAGAAAGCTTCAAAATACAATAGACGTCGATTGTTAAACAGGAACCGACTCCTAAAGTATTGTCTGCTTTATTATTATTTTTTAAAATTTTGGCTTTAAGTGTCGGCTTTTGTGAAATAACTGACGTCTATTGTTAACTTTAGGCGTCAGTCAACAACTGACGCATATACCTTGAGAATGCGCGTCTCTTCCATAGACGTCGCCGTCACAACCGACGTGTATTCATCATTACAACTGACGCCTATTGTGGTTTTGTATAGTGCTCCAAGCTTTCTAGGTCAAAACATCCATTTTGCTCTATCACTTTTTCTAACTCTTGAGCTTATGCATAGTACGCTAGTATGTTGAACGAATCCACCTTGTCTTCATGAAATAATCCCTGCACGATCAACTCGAATATATTATTAGGATGAATCTAGGATTTAAACTCTATTATATATAGCTATCCTATTTACTTGAGTTTAATTAGTTTTCCACATACTTTGTGGGAGAGTTGCATAAGACAAGATCCCAATACATCGAACCATGTAGTGTAAACAAATGTAGCATTAGGGGCTTCATTCAAACGAGAGGGAATGAGGATTGCCACAAGGCCACCGGGGACTGCCTCTTCGGCTCTTGCACTAAGAAAACAGGCCATGTCTGACGCATGTTGCTTTGCGTATGCCTTGACTACCTCTTCTTTAGCACAAGAAAAATGAATCGTCCCCTTGTTCCATGCCGGAGAATTTTTATCTATAACTTCTTTGGGTACTTGAGAGAGCCATTGCAGAGAGTAGGAAGAGTGTACAAAGTGGAGAGATGCTCTTGGGAACAACAGGGAATGGAACGAGCCCGGTGCATCTGAAGTATAATATTCCCTATTGGTTGGAAGACGCTTGAAGTGGGTGTTGGAATCATTGACTGAGTGATCATTGAAAAAAACTTAAAATTCTGGAATTTTAGGATTTTCTCCATAGTTTTTGTACTTGAGCTTGACAGCGTCAAGAATGTTTTGCACTGAAATGAAAGTGTTAGGTCCGGTCGAACAACCTAAATCAGCAACATAAAATGTGTCCAATTCGGTGAAGTTTCCTAACTCAAGTTTCTGAAAAACTGCCCTTTGAATCTGTAACTTCGCAGCATCAATAATACTTCTCTGCACACCAAAAATATATAGAGATCATTGAAATTCTTGCTCAAGCAATATATATATATATATATATATATAGACACAAAGGCGGAGCCCGGCGTTATTGGAAGGGTGGGGGCACACGACTTAATTACCCAGTATATATAATTTTATTTTTTACAAGCTTAAAAAAAAAAAAAAAGAAATTCCAATTTGGGGGCTAAACTCCACTTGGCCCCCTAGCTTTGCCATTTTATATACATTTTGTGTGTGCATGGTGTGTATATATGCGCGTGTGTGAGTATTTTAAACGTGCTTTGCGCGTTGTATGACAATATATAATGTAATAGATAAAACTTAGAACAATAAAATAATTAGATTTGGATTTCTATAATTGTTGATAGTATTTAAATATTTACTTCTTCAATAAAAAAATTATAATCATTTTTTATTTCTTAAAACGTATTGTTTAAATAAATTTCTTATAAAATACTAATCTAAAGAGTTAAAAATATGGTAGCTTTGTATTTAAAATTGTGGTTTTAATCTTGAAATTGAACTAAAATTAACCACAATAAAAGCTAAAGATTAACCTTGAAATTAAATTTAAATAATACACTAATTGAAATTAAGGAATAATGTGGATTAGAGGTAAAAATAGAATTTGAAATAAAAAAAAAATCAAAAGCGAGTTACAATTTGCCACTATGAAATAATAGTTGAAATTGAAATCAACCACAATAAATATCACACTAAAAACTTATACAACATTATAAATAAATAGAAATTATTTCAAGAAAAGTTTCACAATATATTATTTTCTTTATTAATAATTGATTAATAAGAGTGTAATAAATAGAGTGTAATATTTTAGTTTCATAATATTTTAATATATTGAGATTAACCAATATAGGGCAATAAATGAGGTGTACTAAGAAAGCAACAAATTGGGAATTAAAAGAAAATGAAAGAGGTAAAGGCGGAATCCAAATATTTTACAAGGACTCCACTTTTTATATATTAATGATTTATATATTAGTAATATATATACACAATTTATATATTAGTAATATATATACACATACACATTACCTGGTGGAAGGAGTTTCTTGTGTAGTTATGAAGGCCATCTCCACCATTCGTGATGGGCTCGTGTTCGTTCAAACTATCGTTGTTTCTTTCATATATTGCTCCATCGACCATCTCCCATACCCGTCTCTCTTTGATTGTTTATCGCTTGCTATGCTGCGTGATAGACCTGTACATGTGTGTGTATGAATATATATACACACACGACTAATACAAAGCATGTATATTAAACCCAACTTATATTTGCATATATATTATTAAAAAATAATTTTTATATATTTGTATATATTATTGAAAAATAATTATCAAAAAATAATTTATATATATTTGTACTACTATATATTATTGAAAAATAATTATCTCAGTTTCCATCTACCACCAAATCACACAAACGAGTAAAGCGAGGCATATTAAAGAATAATTTTCTCAGTGTCGACCTACCACCAGATCCCCAATACTAGCTAGCAAAATGATTCCCAAATTAACTAATTATTAATTGAACGTGACAAATGGTTGACCTCATTTGTAAATTTTTAATTTAATTCGCTTCTCGTGTCACATTAACTATATAGATTAGGTCCTGTATTTTTTTTCCTTTGGTCTGTTGTTAATGACATGTAGACCTAATACATAGGCTAATTAAGTACAACAAAATCCTTTTTCAGATATTCTCCCTTTTTGTTTAAATTGTGACACAGTAGTTAGATACACAAAATTTTTTTGAAGAATGTCTCTTAAATTTGAACCACACACATCCCTCCATTAATTTCCATCTCTTCCTTGTATTAAAAAAAAAAAAAAAAAGGAAAAAGAGATAAGATTTTCGCCTTTTTTTTTTCAATATCTGTATTCTGCTTAGAAAATAATTATGAGACAATTGAATTCAACAAATTGTTTTAGTCACATGAGATCATAACTCCATGGAGATTATTACTATTTAGGAACCTTGATGATTTTCTGTGACTAAAACAAATTGTTGTATACAATTGTTAAGTATTAACGGTAAGTTATTATGACTTTATCCGATTTTCTGCTTACTCCACATTATTTGTATGGTTCATTTACTTGTGGAATACAACGCAATATACTACTGGCTGTTGGCAGGTTCATGAAACCACCTGTAAATTTTGCACATCAAACCAGATAGGTGCCTCCTGATCAAAAATTATTATACCTTCCATATTTCCATGAGTCTCTTTCCAAAACCTTTCGGAGGTTTTGTTGCAAAACCTCCCACTACACGTGGCATGTGTGGATGTATGTGTATTTAAAATACACATGATTTGTATGAAATACACGTGATGTGTATCTATACACGTCACGTGGGGTGGGGGGTTTTGTTACAAAACCTCCTGAAGGCCTTTGAAAATTTCCAATATTTCCATATATAGTTATTTTTGATAAACTATAATTTGAAATTCAAAAAGGAAAAATGATGAAATTGAAAAAGTCATGATTGTATTTTGTTAATCACCTTGTAAACTCCAATTTGGAGGAGTCAATACACTAAAAAGAATCTCTACCCAAGCCATAACAACAGTGACTAGGGAACAAAAGATGCACCATATTTTATATAGGAGTTCTACATGTTACCAATCATATGGAGTTGAAAACCGCTAGCTAATGGCAATAAAGTAGCTAGGTCACTTGCAAAGACGAGACATTAAAAGATAATTTAAAGTACTACAGTCTTGTAATTTTACAGGTTTAAAACAACTTTCTAGTAAACATTGAACGATTCAAATATATTCTGTAGTGTACATATACATGTACTTAATTTGTGTGTACATAACAGAGAGAGAGAGAGAGAGATAACAATTATTTGAATGAACATGCAATGAATGGTAGAAATGCCCTTCAAAGCTACACTAGAAACTCCTCCACCAGGTATATATAAATAATAATATAATATGAAAATAAATGAATATTTCAATATAAAGACAGCTGATTCTAATGTTATCTGTTTTTGGTGGGCAGAAATGTGTTACTAGTGCTGCAAAGTTACATATTCAAAGGGCAGTTTCTGAGAAAATGAAACCAGAAAACTTTTCCTTCTTAAAGACTGTGCATTGTTGATTTATGGTGCTCAACTAGACCTAACAATTTCTTTGCTGTGCTAAACATTCTTGAAGCTGTCAAACTCAAGTACAAAACCTTTGAACACAATCCTAAAATCCCAGAATTACAAGTGTTCTTCAATGACCATTTCATTCTCAATGATTTCAACACCCTCTTCTAGTGCCTCCCACCCCACAGGGAATTTTATGCTTCTGGTATACTGGGTTCATTCTATTCCAGGTTATTCTCATGGGCGTCTGATCTCCCCATTTTGTACACTCTTTCTACTCTCTCCAGTGGCTCTCTCAAGTGCCTAAACAGGTTTCAAACAAAAATTCTCCCATATAGAACAAGGGGAGAATTTACTATTGTTGTGCTGGAAATGAAGTAATTAAGGCTTTCTCGAAGCAGCATGCCTTGGATATGGCTAGTTTTCTTAGGGCAAGAGCCGAAGAGGTAGTCCCCGGTTGCCTTGTGGCAATCCTCATTCCTTCTCGTCTCAATGGAGCCCCTCATGCTGCAATTCATTTTAATACAATGCTCGATCTCTTGGGATCTTGTCTCATGTAACTATCAAACAGAGTTTGTGGAAGACAAACTTTTAGTAAAGAACATAGTAGTGCTATTTATCTAGACTGAAAATGTATCTTAGTGGAAGATGAGGAAGTGCGATTAGCCGATTATGCTCTTGGGCATATATAGCTTTTTCATTAACAAAGAAAATGCCAACTGCATATCATTCTTCAAACTTTACATCATGATCCTTGTAGATCTTTTAGCTGTAAACAAGAATTTGTGACTCTGTTCAGGGATTATTTGACAAAGACAAGGTGGATTCGTTCAACGTGCCAATATACTGCACATCGGCTCAAGAATTAGAAGAAGTGATAGAGAAAAATGGATGTTTAACATAGAAAGCACGGAGAATATTCCAACAGCTATCACACAAGACAATTGCCTGTGTCCCAGAGTTGTGTCTTCCACCATAAGAGCTGTTACAGAGGAACTGATAAGAGAACATTTTGGAGCTGAAACTTTAGATGAACTCTTTGAGCTCTTCGTGGTCAAAGTTGCTGAAGCACGAGCATGGCGTCATTTAGAAATTGAAATTTTGCATAACTTATTTTTGGTGGTTAAACGGAATACTCATACTAATTAACTGATAATAGTCATATATATGCAAAGTGGATTGCATTCAAGTTAATTAAACTTGTTTTGATCAATGTTTTGTATGGCAAGGAATTAAACTAGCTAGTTGTATAATTTGGGTACTTCTCTTAACCTGTTGTGTTGTCTGTTGTAATGAAACAGCACATTCCTCCTTTTAACTTTTGCAAAGCCTCCATTGCCATTTGCCAAGGCATTTTTGAAAGCTTGACCTGTTAATTGATGTTTTTAGTAAAATTTAAATTGAAGTGAACAACTTGATTTCCTAAAATTATTGTTATAATAATAATAATAATAATAATAATAATAATAATAATAATAATAATAATAATAATAATAATAAAACAACAAATATTTTCTAGGCAAATATTATATTTGGAGAACGTCAAATAAGGCCAAAAGATTTATAGAACACGATGAATTCAATGCTTGGCATGGACGAAAATTTTCTAGCAAATGATGCTAGGACAAATATTAACAAAGGGAGCAGGAGAATTAGTAAAAAATTATGGGTGCATTGTACGAGGGAGATGGTACCATTTTCTAAATTTTAATCTGAAGAAATATAATTTCTTCCATTGACCTTATCCTGTTTTCATGCTTTATGTTCTGATATTTTAAAACTTAATTAATGAATATTATCTACAATAATTTTCTTTAACCTCACCTGCTTCATTATTTGTTCAATTTTGCATTTATAAATTTATGAAAATGTTCAAGCACCAAATGTTTGGCGTCGTTATAGTACTAGACAGAGAATGTGACATGCTAATGTGATTTGAGACAAATATAGTGGGGGACTCATATTATGCAACATCAATGTTACAACATCAGATGTATAATGCTTGAATATTCTTATATAATATATCCGATCTATTTCTATGTACCAAATGTATACTAATGTACAAGAAAGACAATGAGCATGATATATGCTTAATTTATTTCTATGCGAATCCCATAATTCTTGCTCTTCTATTTCAATCCTATGATCATATGCCTTAAGCTATGAATCGATATACTCAGATCAAATGAGCATTAGTTCTATCCATGTTCTCATTCTTATGTTTACCTGATTTTCCGCTTAAATTAAGCACAACCCGACAAGCTAAGACATACCAAAACGCGCTTACCAGCATTGTGATTAGGCCTAAGCTAAAACCAGGACTTTGAAGCAGTCTTTCTTGGGGTCACGGGAATGCTGACAGCAAAACAGTCCCCCTTTCAGTCTTAAAGTGCTCAATGACTTGTTCAAATAATTAGTAATCTAATCCAATTTTGGAATAATTTATATGCCATTCAAACCCATATTCCCATGCTAATCTTGATTCCATATCACATTACTCCTATATATATGTGTCTTTTTTTATACACAATTCCATGCACACACACTGAGAATATAGATAACAGAGAGAGAGAGAGAGAGAGAGAGAGAGAGAGAGATGGTAGCAAAGGATTATAGCTGTAATTCCTTGAATGGACATACAATGACCAGCGGAAACGGCCTTGGAAGCTACACCCGTAACTCGTCTTACCAGGTACTTGCGTCTTAAGAATAATGCTATATAGCACTACAAGTCGTGTTTCCTTCTTCTCGTTGAGTTAATTATTACAGTTTAAAGGAAGCTAATTTCGTGTTTGGATTGTGTAGAGGGGTGTCATTGATGCTGCCAAGTTACATATCCAAAGCGCCATTGCTGAGAAGCTTCAACCAGAAAACTTTACCACACCAGAGACATTTTCCACTGCTGATTTGGGTTGTTCAGTTGGACCCAACACTTTCTTTGCTGTGCAAAACATTCTTGAAGCTGTTAAACTCAAGTACAAAACCAATGAACCAAATAGTACCAAAATCCCAGAATTTCAAGTTTTCTTCAATGACCATTCGATGAATGATTTCAACACCCTCTTCAAGTGTCTCCCATCCGATAGGGAATATTACGCATCAGGCGTCCCTGGTTCATTCTATTGCCGGTTGTTCCCTCGAGCATCTCTCCATTTTGTGCACTCTTCGTATTCCCTTCACTGGCTTTCTCAAGTGCCGAAAGAGGTTAAAGATAGAAAGTCGCTTGCTTGGAACAGGGGAAGGATTTTCCACATTCATGCTAGAGAAGAGGTAACTAAGGCATATTCAAAGCAGCATGCTACTGATATGGCCGACTTTCTGAGCGCCAGAGCTGAAGAGGTAGTCCCTGGTGGCCTGATGGCGATCGTTATCCCTGCTCGCCCAAGTGGGACCCCTCATACTCAAGTCATTTTCAACATGATGTTTAATCTATTGGGATCTTGTATCATGGAACTCTCCAAAAAGGTTAGTGCATAGTTATTGTACTTATCTAGTCAAATCCTATTAGATTAGATTTCCCATTTCCCTTAATGCCATTCAATTTTGAACTAAAATTTTTTTTCTGGTCTATTGGAATAGAAAATGTTATCGCGTGCCTTTGTTTTGGTTACAAAAAATTTCTGATTTTCGTGCAGGGATTAATTGATGAAGAGAAGGTGGATTCATTTAACATACCAGCTTACTGCACGTGTCCTCAAGAATTAGAAGCAGTGATACTGAAAAATGGATGTTTTAGCATAGAAAGCATGGAGGGTTTACCCACAGTGACAGCACCGGACACTTGCCATAGGCCCCAAGATGTTTCATCGAGCATTCGAGCTATTACACAGGAATTAATAAGGGAACATTTTGGAACAGAGATTTTAGACAAACTCTTTGACCTCTTCACAAAGAAAGTTTCGGAGGCACATCATGAGATAGCATCAGGAACAGCAATCAACTTGTTTTTGTTGCTTAAACGCAAAACAGATGGATGAATTGATCATAATACCAAGTGGATTGCTTTTACGTGTGTACTAATGTTCATATTTTGATACGCAAAAAGTTTATGGTGTGTACTTGATTGTTTTACATGTTAATTTTGTATGTCGTATGTAAAATTATATTATACGGTGTCATAGTGACTCGATCCATATATATATATATATATATAATTCTCTTAAAGAAAGGCATTTTGCTGCTTTCTTTAACTAGTTATTAAGCTTCTCTTTTGATCATGAAAATGGCAAATGATCCATTTCAATTAAAAGGAGTTGTATTAGTTTTATTAATCAATTGAAAGCAATGTATAATTAGAAACAGAACACTGAAATCATGGCTTTATTACTTAGGAGCCCTTAGTACACTTTATTACAATCTGATTTCATATCAGACTTGAGTTTAAGCAGCAAAAGCAAGTTGGGTGTTTCTTCTGCTGCTACATCTTGATTTGCCTCCATAATTTTGTTAGTAAAGAGGTCAAAGAGTTTATCTAAAATCTCAGGTCCAAAATGTTCCTTTATTAATTCCTCTGTACCAGCCCTCAATACCAGAGAAAATTCTCGAGCCCTATGCCCAACGAGTGGTGCTGCATTCTTCATTGTGGGCTGATTCACCATGCTTTCTATACTGAAGCATCCATTTTGCTCTATCACTGCTTCTACTTCTTGTGGAGATGTGCAGTATTGTGGTATGTTAAATGAATCCACCTTGTCTTCATCCACTAATCCCTGCATATCGAAAAGGTAAAAATATTTTCGACTATCGAACCAACAACTCATGTAAAAGTACATGTGACTAGCTAATTACCTTGGAGGAGAGTTCCATTAGACAAGATCCCAGCATATCAAACAATATATTAAATTTGGCTTGAGCATGAGGTGTTCCATTCGGGCGAGCTGGGATGATAATCACCATTAGGCCACCGGGGACTACCTCCTCGGCTCTGGCCCTCAAAAAGTTGGTCAAATCTGCGGCATGCTGCATCGAGAATGCCTTAGCTACCTCTTCTCTAGCATTAAGAAGGTGAATCCTCCCCTTGTTCCAGGAAGTTGACTTTCTATCAGCAACCTCTTTCGGCACTTGAGAAAGCCATTGGAGAGCAGTCGAAGAGTGCACAAAGTGGAGAGATGCTCGGGGGAACAAGCGAGAATAGAATGAACCTGGGACACCAGAAGCATAATATTCCCTATGGGGTGGGAGACCCTTGAAAAGGGTGTTGAAATCATTCATCGAATGGTCATTGAAGAAAACTTGAAACTCTGGAACTTTAGTATTATTGGGTTCATGGGTTAATTTGTACTTGAGTTTGACAGCATCAAGAATGTTTTCCACAGCCAAAAAAGTGTTTGGTCCAACCGAACAACCTAAATCAGCAATGCGAAATGTCTCTAGAAAATTATCTAGTTCAAGCTTTGTGGCAACTGCCCTTTGAATATGCACCTTGGTAGCATCGATAGCATTTCTCTATATAATACATATTAAGATTAGTTATCTTGATTTATATCTGTTAATACCATATATAACTCGGAAAAGAAGAAGATCCATATAGTTAATACCTGAGGTAAGGAGTTTCTCGAGTAGCTTCTTTGGCTGATTCCACCAATCATTACATATCCCTTATAGCTCTCCATTGTACTATATATGACTCCAAAAGAAGGAACTGGGAGGCTCTAAACCCAATTTTCATTTATATATATTATTATGATGATGATATTGGGCTGTAGGCTTGAGATTGAAGAGTTCACGTGGTTGATCTACCAGTTCGCGGCTGGTGAGTGCTATGGCGGTCCCATAGGCCATCCAACATGGGCCCACCACAGGTAAGCCCAAAAGCATCCCTCTAAAGAGTAATGATACACATCTCTATTAGTTCACCAGTTACTTTATCGGTCAACAAAGTTACTATTAAAAATCTAAATCCTAAATAAGTCAAGTATCTTAATTGACAGTTTTATCTTTCAACTTTTTTTTATAATTTTTGTCAACTGGTAAACTACTCGGTGAACAAAACCCCCACCCCACGTGACATGTATAAATACACGTCACGTGTATTTCGTACAAATCATGTGTATTTTAAATACATGTACATCCAAACATGCCACGTGCAGTGGGAGGTTTTGTAATAAAACCTCCGAGAGATTTTAGAAAGAGACTCATGGAAATATAGAAGGTGTAATAAATTTTGATCATGAGACACCTATCTTGTTTGATGTGCAAAACTTACACGTGGTTTCATGAACCTGCCAACGGCCACTATTATATATTGTTGCGTTGTATTCCACAAGTAAATGAACCGAACAAATAATGTGGAGTAGCGAGCAGAAAATCGAATAAACTCATAATAACTTATTGTTAATACTTAACAATTGTATATGAAAATTTATTTTAGTCACAGAAGATCATCAAGGTTCCTAAATAGTAATAATCTCCTTGGAGTTATGATCTCCTGTGACTAAAACAAATTGTTGAATTCAATTGTCTCATAATTATTTTCTAAGCATAATACAGATATTGAAAAAAAAAGGCGAAAATCTTATCTCTCTTCTTTTTTTTTTTAATACAAGAAGGAGATGGGGGAGGAGATGGAAATTAATGGAGAGATGTGTGTGGTTCAAATTTGAGATATTCTTTTAAAAAATTTTGTGCATCTAACTACTGTGTCACAATTTAAATAAAAAGGGAGAATATCTCAACAAGGATTTTATTGTACTTAATTAGCCTATATATTAGGTCTACATGTCATTAACAGCAGACCAAAGAAAAAAATATACAGGACCTAATCTATATAATTAATGTGACACGAGAAGCGAATTAAATTAAAAATTTACAAATGAAGTCAATCATTTGTCACTTTCAATTAATAATTAGTTAATTTGGGAATCATTTTGCTGGCAAGTGTTGGGGATCTGATGGTAGGTCGACAATGAGAAAATTATTCTTTAATATGCCTCGCGTTACTCGTCTGTGTGATTTGGTGGTAGATGGACACTAAGATAATTATTTGTCAATAATATATACAAATATATATAAATTATTTTTTTATAATATATGCAAATATAAGGTGTGTTTAATATACATGCTTTGTGTTAGTCGTGTGCGTATATATATTCGTACACACACATGTATAGGTATGCACGGAGCATAGCAAGTGAAAAACAATCAAACAGAGACAAGTATACGGGAGACATTGGATGAAGCAATAGACGAGAGAAACAACGATAGTTTGAACGAACACGCGCTCATCATGAATGGTGGAGATGGCCTTCATGGCTACACAAGAAACTCCTTCCACCACATAATGTGTGTGTATATACATACATACATATATATAACTAATATATAAAAGGTGGAATCTTTGTAAAACACGTTTAAAGTGTATATGTATGTATATAATATATGTGTAGATGCACGCACAAAATGTATATACAACAGCATAGCTAGGGGGCCAGGTGGGCTTGGGCCCCCAAATTTGAATTTCAAATTTTTTTTTAAGCTTGTAAAAAAATTATTTATATTGGGTAATTAAGCCGTTTGTATTATATGCCTCACTCTTTTAGCCTACCCTTCTAATAACGCCGGGCTCTGCCATTGTGTGTGTGTTTATATATATATTTCTTGAGCAAGAATTTCAATGATCTCTATATATTTTTGGGGTGCAGAAAAGTATTATTGATGCTGCAAAGTTACAGATTCAAAGGGCAGTTTTTGAGAAACTTGAGTTAGAAAACTTCATCGAATTGGACACATTTTATGTTGCTGATTTAGGTTGTTCGACCAGACCTAACACTTTCATTTCAATGCAAAACATTCTTGAAGTTGTCAAGCTCAAGTACAAAAACTATGGAGAAAATACTAAAATCCCAGAATTTCAAGTTTTTTTCAATGATCATTCAGTCAATGATTTCAACACCCTCTTCAAGGGTCTCCCAACCTATAGGGAATATTATGCTTCAGGTATACCGGGCTCGTTCTATTCCCGGTTGTTCCCAAGAGGATCTCTCCACTTTGTATACTCTTCCTACTCTCTCCAAGGGCTCTCTCAAGTACCCAAAGAAGTTATAGATAAAAATTCTCCGGCATGGAACAAGGGGGACGATTCATTTTTCTTGTGCTAAAAAAGAGGTAGTCGAGGCATACACAAAGCAACATGCGTCAGACATGGCCTGTTTTCTTAGTGAAGAGCCAAAGAGGTAGTCCCCGGTGGCCTTGTGGTAATCCTCATTCCCTCTCGTTTGAATGAAGCCCCTCATGCTACATTTGTTTACACTACATGGTTCGATGTATTGGGATCTTGTCTAATGGAACTCTCCCACAAAGTATGTCGAAAACTAATTAAAGTCAAGTAAATAGGATAGCTATATATAATAGCATTTAAATCCTAGATTCATTCTAATAATATATTCGAGTTGATCATGCAGGGATTATTTCACGAATATAAGGTGGATTCGTTCAACATACCAGCGTACTATACATCCGCTCAAGAGTTAGAAAAAGTGATAAAGCAAAATGGATGTTTTGACCTAGAAAGCTTGGAGTATTTACCAACACTATTCAAGCTAGAAAATCCCCTTAGCCCACAACATGTGGCTTCCACATTAAGAGCTGGCACTGATGAATTGCTAAAGAAACATTTCGGAGCTGAGATTTTAGATGAACTCTTCGACCTTTTCACGAACAAATTTGCTACACAGACACATCAGGATTCTTCACACTATATGTTTGTGCTGCTTAAAAGGAAGATACATGCTAGCTTATCGTATTAATATGCTGAAAGGATTCGTTGAATTTTCTAATAAGCATGTGGTAAAGGTGAAGAAGTGGAAGAAAATTAGTGGAGAAGAAAGAGAGGGGCATTTAAGTTCATTTGGTTAAAAATGTTGCTATATTTTTTATTTTACAAGTCAACTGTCTTTTTTGTGATATCACAATTTAGTTTTGCGGTCTTTATAATGTTCTCTTTTTCTTTTTTTTTTTTTTTTTTTGGTTTCGATTGTTTTTTCCCCTTACAAATACTATTGTAAAGCTAATCCCCACACAAGCGAAGTGATCAGCCCCAGCCCTCACCTATATCTCTATAATGAATGCAGATTTCCACGAATGTATTAATGATCTGTAAACACTTATTATAGATCATATATGTATGTACAGTATAATGCTATATCAATTTTATATCGGACTCTATGCTCTGTCATGTCTTAAATCTCTCAAAAATGGGCATAAAGAAAGTGAATTATATCAATTTTTTTATAGATAAAAATATGTTTTAATATTGAAATCAAACCCGAAGGTGGAAATCAAAGATTCATGATATACACAAATTAAATTTTATTATTTTTCCTAGCACAATAAAAATCCAGCCTAGTATGTTAATTAGAATGCAAATATTCTTGTGGTTCAAATAAGTATCGCAGTAATTAAAGTTTTCATGTTCCGAGCAGAAGGTCTCGAGTTCGAACCACATATGTCTATTCTCTATATCCCCTTGTATAAAGGAAAAAAAATGCAAATGATATGATGAATTTGAACATAAATGATAAAACCTTGTTTCTTCATCTCTTGAAGTTGAACCTCTATTTAAGTCTTAAAAATCTCTATTTATATGTGTGTGAAAGAGCCTCACAGAAGCCCTTCAAAATTTTGCAAAAGTTTGACCGCAAAAGTTTGACCACAAAATATTTTACTAACTTGGACTCTAAAGTGAAAAAAAAAGGGAGGGGAAAGAAAAAAATATTAGTACCTAGCTACTCGTGTAATACTGCAATCGCACCGTTTCTATTGGTGAAATCGAACAGTTATCTTTACTTTTACCTTTCGAATGAGCATGTTGTTCTTGGTAATTAATGGCACCGTTTACCAATTTTTTCACCCTCGCTAGTCCATTATTTGCATAGCTGGTTCTTAATCTTTCTTCAATGTTGCTGTTGATCCTCAACATTGACTCTTTGAACAAATTAAATCACCCAAATTAGGCACCCTCATAAATTGAGCACAAATTATATAAAAGATTAAATAGAAATCTAACTTAATAATAACATAACACACAAATATAGAGCCTGCCTTTAATATGTTTATTTTCTCCTCTAAAAGTTAATTTGTTATGACGCAATACGACAAAGAACAAAAAAAAAAGTTATATATGTAGGAATCTCTACCTAATTCACAACTAATGTGACTCATGTATGACACAAATAAAAGATGTACAATAAATTAAAGATTTACAAAGGAAGTCAATTTTTTGTCACATTCAATAATTAGTTAATTAATTTGGGAATCATTTTAGTAGCTCTAGTCATGATAATTTTTCTTAATGTTTTACTCCTGGTTGTTCCCAAGAGCATCTCCCCGCTTTGTACACTTTTCCTCCTCTCTCCAGTGGCTCTCTCAAGTGCCTAGAGAGGTTTTAGACAAAAATTCTCCCTCATTAAACAAGGGGAGGATTTATTATTCTTATGCTAAACAAGAGGTAATCGAGGCATACTCAATGAGTCTAATTGCAATTTTTTTTTTCCTTTTTTTTTTTTGGTTCTACAATATCGTGTCTCAAGTTTCATCCATTAAGGTATTTATGCCGCTAATTTTATTTATTGATTTTTTTGGGGGATTTGAGGCCGGAAGGGGTTGTCTTTAATGCTTTCATTTTCCACATACGTGAGGACATTGCCTCAACAGGTTTTAAATGAAATTAAGTAAGGATTCATAATATAAAGCTAACAACCATCACAAACAGGTAATTCAAAAAATCATCAAACCTGCGGTGACTTGTGATTGAGAAAAAGGTTTTTTATATCTACATCACTAATATTACTAATTACACTACAATTTTAAATATTACACTTCATTAAAAATATGGTCATAAGTGAAATGACTCAAGTAACCACACATTATCTATACACATTGACAAGCACCACAAAAACTAAAATAAAACGATCTCATATATTTTAATTACATACACCACAAAAATACGACCCTGATTCATTTATCTAATCACACTTTTGTTTCTTAAAGAAAAAAACAACATCATCGTTAAAGAACTTTCAATCATATTAATTCACTGACATAATTCTTTTGCAATGAGGGGATAAAATAGAAGCTTTGTCTTGTATGTGAAAATTTCACATAGTTGAGATAATTGAAAGTTATTTAAACAAAACGCTTAGAAAATTATATTAGAAGAAAAATCACGAAAAGCAACCAAAAAAGGCAAAAAAAAAAGACATTTTAAAAATTAAAAAATAAAATCTAAATGAGAAATATATCATCTTCCCTTTTCAACCCGTCGTTGTCGCTGCCGCTGCCCACCACCAACACCGTCTTTATCCACCGGTAGAACCACCATTATATATTTTGCACAAAGTAAAGCTTTGAAATGCAAATTGGAAAATAATATAATCCGAGTTAGTACCATTTCTGATTTCTCACGGAACGGACTGAGAAGGTGGGTTGATCGCGGGTAGTAATGACTATGGGCTAAAGAGGAATATAATATATATTTTTATTTATTTATTAATTTTAATGTTTTCTTTTTCCACACGTGTAAGAACATCTCCAATATATAGTAATAGTTATAGAATAAATTGACAATTGGTAAAAAAGTGCTTATTTGACACATTAAATGCTTGACATTATCATGGAGAATGTCATAAGATGATATTACAATGTCAAGCATTAATTTATCTAATGAAAAAATTTCTTTCTCTTTCTTTTTTTCAGAATCTCTAATAATAACTTAACAAATATACAATGTTGACATTGTTTCATTGGAGGATTTTTTGAATGTAATGTCAATATTCTTTTATACATATACACTTAAGACATTCTATCTTGACTTTATATTAGAGATGCTCTAAGGCGCTCGTCTCTACAATTTTTGTATGAAGTCAAATGAAGTTTCATAATATAGAGCCAACAATCAATTACAAGTAGTCAATTCAAAAAATTACATGTGATATAATACATGTAGTGACTTATAATTGATAGTGGTACTTTTTTATAAAACCCTATTTAACTACATAGAAGATAGGATAACCCCTGCTGAAGTACCCAATGGAACAAGAATTGGCCTCGCAACAATAGAGGGTGGATTTGTGGCGGGGACCTTTGGGAAATATGAATGGTCGCTATAATCTCTTGCTTTTCTTTTCTTTTTTTTTATATTAAAAAGTAAAAATAATCTGCTAATGAATGAGCGGGCAAATGTGAATGGATATTTATGGTGACAAGAGCATGTGATTCTTCTGACTTCTTTGGTAAAGCCCCCATGGAATCCAATCAATTAAACCAGAACACTGTTCCCAAGACTTTACTGTCAAAATAAGGGTAAATTTCACTAAATGTCCTCAATATTTTAGAAATGAACAAATTCATCCTCACTCTTTTTTTCAGAGTTTGGAGTCCCCAGTCTTTTAGAAATTACCCCGAGAGGTCCCTCCGAGCGGTTTTCCATAGGAAAATGATAATTTTGCTCCCTTCAAATTAATTAAATAAGTATGCTCCCCAACCTTTACATTTTCTATGAATTAGGTCCCTAATTTTTTTCAATACCATATAGGTCTCTCAATCTTTCATAAATTCAATTATAAGATCCCTTCTGACATTTTTGTTTTTACTTAAAACAAAAACATTCTAAAAATAGTAAAAATGATAAAAAATAAAAAGAAAAATAATTTTTTCTCACCTATCTCGCTAACTACTCATTCGACTCATATTTCCAATTTAATCAAAAATGACAAATACTTACAATGTTTTTTTTGGTTTGGGAGGGGGGAGCCTCCTTGTTCCTGCCATTTCTAACAGCAATAGGAGGAGCAAGTATTGAAAAAAACCAGTTTTTTTATTATTTGGTTAATTAATTTGAAGGGGCAAATTTGTCATTTTTGTATAGCAAACAACTAGTAGGGACATCTCGTAGAAATTTTTAAAAAGTTAAGGATCCCAAGCGCTAAAAAAAAGAATATGGATGAATTTGTTACATTTTGCAAATTAGGTGAAGACCTTTGGTAAAATTTACCCCTTAGATGATTGCAAAAGAAAGCCGACCTCAATTTATAATAATTGGATAAAGCTTGTTGGACATAAAAGGCAAACATGAAACTTGAGGTGGCTAACGTGATTATTATCACATTTATTCTAAAAAGATAGTTCACTATTCCATTTCGTCCATCTAAAAAGATAGTTTACTTATTATATTAAACATATATTTAAATTTTTATTTTTATATGTGCCCCAAAATTATTATTCTTGTTCAACTATCTATGCATTGAAAGTATTTTAAATAATTAATGAAATATAAGGATATATGTGGAAAAAAAGATAAAATTTAATATTTCAACTATATTAATTATCGTTTCTTAATCTATATAAAAATAATCATTGGACTATCTTTGTGAAACGTAATAAATATTTTTTATTTAAAAATGATATGATATGAAGGGGAAAAAGGGAAAAATATTACCAAGCGTCCTATGTCATCTTTTATGTTTTGAATGTTATATGTACAAAAAATACTTACGAAAACTATTTTACATGCACATATGGTAAGAATATATTCACACATCATATCACTTAAAATCAATTATCATGATACTGAAACCATGGAATTTAGAGGTCTCAGGTTTGATTTCCTCCTATATAATTTGTTCTACTTAATCTATATTTATTTCTACTTATTGTAAATTTCTTTGTGTTATGTTTTAGTATGACTTATATCTATATACATTTTTACTGTTAATTAAAATATAGATTATAATTATACTTTTTCTTTGACTTAATTATAGTGTAGCCTCTTCATATAATTCCTCTACTTATATGGTCCCTAGCCCTTTTGCCTTTCATCCCAACCTCCCTATTTAGGGTTTCTTTGTTCTGCAGTTTCTTCCAAAATATATATGCTTCTTGAAATGAAGGTGAAAAGGGCTGTGCAGTTCTTTCTCCTAATTAAGTAGTCTTCTGATAAACTTGAGTTTGATGATATATCTGATGATGAGACTAGGGTTTGAGAGTGGAGCTCCTTGAAGTCCAATAAAAGGATCTTGCAGGGAAGATTGAGCTGCTGATTTATGGATCCCTCAGTCCTATCTAAAATTTTCTTGTGTTATTTGGATGGGTTTGTGGGTTGCATATGTCAGGAGCCCGCATTTCCCAAGTTGGATCCTTGTTTGGATTGAAGGGAGCTCTACACTTTACTACCCTTTTCTTTTGCAACCTCTTTTCGGGTTTAGATTTCTCTCTAGATTCTGGTTTACTTTATTTGGTATATATATGTTTTATGATCTCTTCACTTGGCTACTTTTTTCAGTTTTCTTCTAGGGTTTTTCAGGGATTCATTCATGGGGACCATCCAAGAAAGAAGCATATTAATTAGCTGCAATAGATCAGTAGAAATTCCATTTGTTTGCATATATTCACTGTATATAGCCAAATTAGCTAGGAGATGCATTTGATACCTTTTTTTCCTTTTGTAAATTGCTTGTATTTTTTTCTTCCTTTAGTCATCCTTGCTGTATATTTCTCATTAATACAATTGAATGTTATATTATACTGTCTCACTAGTTTGTGGATTCTCTGTCATTGCCTTCTTTAATTGAATATCTCGGAGATAAGAACACCTCTCTGTCATTAAATAACAGTATTCTAGAAAAACATATATACATAAGCCGGCTAGTAATTAGTACTTGTGAGCTTATATCTTCCCTTGTAATCTTTATGGTTTGTAAATTTAAATTAAAAAATAATAATAATAAAAAATAAAAATAAAAAACTCACTCTTTAAAAAAAATTAAAAAAAATTGAGGCTGGATCAAAAATCACCCAAGCTTAACCATACCTTGCACGTTGACAATAGGGTTAGGTTAAGGGAGGGGCAATGGTGGAGGTGGCCATGGGGGCCTCCCTGCCCCACCAAATAATAATAATAATAATAATAATAATAATAATAATAATAATAATATATAGAGTTTAGCCGTGTGTACTATACGGTTCATCCATCTACTGACACCTGGCTCCGTCATCCGGAGGGGGTCTTTGATTCTCAAGAGAACTATGCCATTGATGGATCAAAATAATTATCTTAAAATTTGAAAAGCAATACCTAGTTTCTATTATGATGAGAACTCTTATTATATGGTAGAAAGACCAGTCTGGCTAACAAAACAGATTATGCTCTAAGTTTGGAGTCTAATCTTCAATTACACACTACCACCTCACCTGACACAAGTCATTTAATGGTGTGTAATTGGAGATTGAGCTCTAAACTCAAAGCCCAATTTGTTTTCTTAGAAAATCCAATAGAAAGACGGGCGAAAGTTTAACGAGTAATTAAAATGTGTAATTAATAGTAATTGTCACAACTATACGAAAAGATCAAAAGAGAATCGCCTTTCGCCTCAAGACAAATGTTAAATTACAAAAGATTGCGAATCCCAAAACAGGCACCATTCATCAAGGCAGCAGGCAAAAAATACTTTGTCGCAACTTTTGTTACTTTTTCACGGGGAATGTTATTTAACATCATTAGTACTCGACACCAATTCACATAATATTAAATATAATTAGTTAAAATAAGTGAGTCACATATGCATGCATATGCTTTTAACTCTACTTATATCATTTAATTTAATACTACATATATTGTTGTTATAGTGTTACATATCATTATTCATTTCCCCCACTAGATGTACGTTTCGAAATAATTCCACGCTAAATTATTCATATTCTTTCAAAATTTCTGGCAATAGGGTGATAACAATAAATTATTTATATAAGTAACTTTCTATCACTCATATACGTACAGTAACTCCATCAAGTATCACCCATATATGGTGATGATGACACCTGAGATCTAGCGACATGATGCTGATGTGGAGTCTCAGATACGTTACATATGTTATGTCACATAACAAGGTATGATATAACAAGCCACATCAACATGCCGCATGGCATTTGATATTAGATCATTTTTAGAAAAGCAGTGACTTTGTATGACCCTCAACATGATTAGTACTAATAGATAAAAGCTTATGGCAGATGAAAAATCACACAAAATGAAACGAGGACTACACTCTAGAGAAAAAGTTCAGTATACTTGTTTTCTTAGGTTCTGAATTCTGGCAATGGCCTTTTTTCAATTTCTTCTCACTTTTACTTCTAGTGTTTCTTTGAGTAATTTTGACAGGCATAGAATCTACACTTTCCGGTGATCCGCTAGTCATGCACAGGATCTCTGAATTTTCAATCTCTGTCACTTCAGAAGCTTGGTCATCGGCTTCATCGGCACGATCCAATAGAATTTCAGCTAGTTTTCTTTTCTTGAACGGGTTGTTAGGAATATCAAGAACGGTTCCATCTGAAACCTTTTTGCTTCCTTTCGAAGCTTCATTGCCTGAAGGGAAAGCCAACTTTTCAAGAGCTAAAGTTTCCTTCGTGTACAGCACTTCAGCAATTGGCTTCAGCTTCATTTCCTGCAATGTATCTGTAAAACCCCTTCTTGACAGACACCCTGAGATATTTCCAGAAAAATAGTAAGCACCATACAGCAGAGAAATTGTGGAAGAAAAATTATCATAGTATAAATAAAGGCTTAATTTATGGGAGAACCTGGAGCCAGTATACTTGCCTTTGATTCTTTCTTTGCTCATTTTGTGACACGAAATTACAGTAAAGCAGCTTTCTTGTAGAGATGCATGTGGTGTGTCCTGTTGCAAGCGTTGGGTGGTAGATTCTGATATGGCAGGTTGATGTTGATTTCGAAGTTGTGGGATATGAATATGATCAAAAGCCTCCATTGTACATGGGTCCAGATTTCCTTCAGCAATTGCAGTTGCCATTGAAGGGAGTAAATCTCTAACTGTAGTTAAGGTGCAAAAATAGAAACTAATGCTTTAAACAAAAGTTGGGCAGCTAAACTCTTTATAGAAAAATGGATATCAAAATTTGGGTGCCTCATGTGTTACATTCATAAGTTCATGCATTTCAAAGAAATAGATCAAGAAAATGCTGAAAACGAGTTTGAAGATGCAATTATGGATAAAAAAAATTCCTTAGCTTATGTTTCCAGTGTGATCTACAATATTTTAAGCATCAAAGAAATTTGAAAAGAGAAAAGAATACGGCCCCAGGAAATCAAGGTCAAGATCTTGACACTGAGAAAGCTCTGGTGGAAGAGGATTAAGCGGTTTAAGCCTCTTTAAGTTTGCATCATATCTGCCACAAACCCCGAGTGTTATATAAATGGACTAGACCAGAAGAAAGAAATGATAAACAGCAGGTGCTCCAGGATACAAGCATTACTTACATTCGAGCATGCAGGAAGACTGAAACTGCTTCTTTGAAGGCTTTCCG
The DNA here is from genome assembly GCA_963692815.1 of Nyctanthes arbor-tristis. Classification (NCBI taxonomy): domain Eukaryota; kingdom Viridiplantae; phylum Streptophyta; class Magnoliopsida; order Lamiales; family Oleaceae; genus Nyctanthes; species Nyctanthes arbor-tristis. The sequence continues at coordinate 37,585 of CAVNYN010283350.1, read as the reverse complement.
GTAATCTTCAGGCATTTGTTGTCCTTTACCAAACTTCAGGACTGATAGAACCTGCAATGTCAAATTTATTTAAGGAAATAGAAGACAAGAGGCTATTGACTCACATTAACATCTCCACTAATATCCACGTCTTAAACATTAGTGATTGATTATAAAGACTGTTGTTCTAAACTGCAGTTTTTCAATTTAACAATCAGCAGTCAGAATGTAATGACTTGATCACTTAGCGCTTATGCAAAATAGAAGCAATTCCCATCACTTCTGTAGAAAATTTGAAAATGTTCACAAGTAACCAATGAAAGAGATTTTAGATGGATAGAAGTCAATCTCTTGCCAATTGATGTCCTCGGAGTTTAGGATGATATGATGCAGGCAGAAATTTGGAATTATATGCTAATAACACATACAGAGTACAGACTTATTGTGGATTTTTTGCATGATCTGAGGCATATATTACTTCGAAAAGAATATATTTATAAAATTCATTCATTTTTCACTTGATCGAAGAGTATTCTTACACGGTCCAAATTCTGATACTTGGAAACCAAATTATAGGCTTTTACAATTCCAATCCCAGGAACCGATGGAAGGAAATCACAGCCAGCTAAAACACACATACCTGAAAATTACAAGGGTTAGTCCCAGTCAGAATTCAGAAAGTGCTCAAACAGAAAACTTATACTGATTAAAAAGTGTACAGGTGCTCATAATAGTAGTCCACAATAGAAAAATATGTAAAAAGACGGACTGGTACACATGACTCTGCAAGGACAAGTTAGTTTCTATTGGTATTTATATGAAAATTAAGATACAAGAATTTTTAACAAATAGGATCCGATATGTAACTTATTTTACAGTTTGAAAAGACTACTATTGGTAATTGACACAAAAAATTGAACTTAATAAGGTATAGGATGTTGGTGAACCACTTGGAGAAGATTGCGACAAGTTTTTGCATAGCAAATTCACAGTGAGGGAACTTAACAAGGTACAGCCTGTCAGCAACTGTGTATAATATATGTACAATGTTCACGGTGCTTTGTTTTGGCCCAGTGAATTGTCTTTGGACTGATGCAAATTTTAGGTCATAATGAAATGTAAAAAGAATGTCATTGTTGGGAACTGACCTATGAATAAGCGTTTATCAAACCTCTGAAAGGGAGGTACTTGACCAGCAGCACCATTGAGAACCTTATCCAGGATTATCTCGTCACCATTGCCATACCGGTCCATCTTAAAGATAATCTGCTTAAACACAATGCAGGGAAAGTTCTAGGTCAAACAATCAAGATGCTGGAGGAAAGGCAGCTTAGATGAAAATTTAGTGCACGTTCTGACCGCTGGGCAACCATATGCTAGTAAATCGCTGTCCTCTGAAATAACAGCTACAACCCCGCCTTTTTCAGGTTTAAGGGTGGACAGGTATGCTAGTTGGGCATCAGCCTCATAGGGAGCCACAACAAATTCAATGTTCTCTGATCTCAGAATCTGAAAAGGAAAGAGTTGCTGGTATCACTCATGCGTGGAACTTTAGATAAGCATCAACATGGTATCATTTCTAAGCATACTAGATCCAAAAAATAATAAATAATAACTAACTGCAACTATTAGATAATCTGTAGGAGAACCAAACCTATACAGCAAGCTGCTACTAATTTGTTGAGGTGCATATCAAAGAAAACCATCAATCATTACCTGAACAAGTTGATGTGCCATCACTGGAGTGATGCTTACAGCCCTCTATAAGATGAAACAAAGTGATGTAAGTATGACGGTTTATTCTATGGTGTCAAAGAACATGCACAGTGGGATTAGAAGATATCTTGGCAAGGATAGAGTTCATCTATCAGTAATTCACAGCTTTATATTACGATTCAAGCTTTTAAGCAAACAATTTGAGCATCCAAAACGTGCTTTGCTACTTGCTAGAATTTTTTTTGTTAACAGAAGCAATCTGTTAGACACTATTTTTAAGTTTTTTTATATTTTTATTTTATTTATTTATTTGTTTTGGTCATAAAGTGAGTGGAATATGAGATTTCAATTAGGAAACAAAAGGCTTGCGAGACAAAGATTGCAAAAACCTAGCTAAAAACATGAGACGTGGATATAGAAAACATTGTAAACTTTATTTAGTTCCTTAATATTTATTAGTATGAAATGGCTCAATCATAAAGCATTGCTTGCAGCACAGAATTGTAGGTTTGGGAACAACTGAAAAAGATGTATGAAAAATCACTTCAAATTTGAATAGAATCCACCAAAGGTTCATGCTACCACTAACATATCAGTCATATTTTCAGTTGAATCGAAAACAAAGGTAAAAATCAAAAGAGTGGAATTTTCAAAAGTGTACTGAAAATCTAATTCAAGAACAGCAATTGAAACCTGAAAAAGCTCAGATGCTGCACTAGTATCCCCTGCCTTTAGCTTTTCCATTGCCAACTCTCGGTTAGCCTCTCGTTTCCTAAATCAGCAGAAAAAACAATATTAATTTATGCATTCCATCAAATCCACACACAACAAAACAATGAGCGTCTAAACAAGAGTTACAAGATCATAACACAATTGCAGTTACATGCCTGTGCCTCTCGTCTTCAGTGGATGCCTTACATGGAATATTCCCACCATCAAAAACCACTACTGGAGTGATATCATAGTGCCGAAGCAGGTTAATTCGATGCATAAAATAATTCAGGTACTGGAATTTCTTGTCACCTTCCAAATTGAGGCATAGCTCCATGCTACATGAATAGGCTAAGACATTGCATTCTTATTCATTTCATCTCACCAAGAAAAAAGAGCACAAAAATATAATAAAATTTATAATAATAACAGAAAATAACAGCAATAGCATTGTGATTAATAAAGTTACCTCCTTTGTGAAGCCAGGAGTATGCATCAATACCCACCTGCAAAAAAGCCCCCCAAAAGAACATGATAAAATTACTGTACAAGATCTAAACGAAGAAATGCAGATTAACATAATGTGTTATTACCCGTTTTCCGGCATATTTCTTGATGTGAACAGATTCAACATAAGGCTTCAGGAATCTCAGAAGACTATTGATACCCATTTCCGAGTTCGTGGGTTCAGTTAACCAGTTAGGGTACTAAGAATGCCCAATGAGTTTGGTGCTATATGGCTCAAGATTCAATTTTTCGAGATAAATAAAACGGGATTGGAGGGAGAAACAGAAATTGGCGGGAAGAAAAGCCAATGTTGAACTAGAGGATTATTTCCTTTTAGAGTAAATTGCTAAAACCTCCCTCGGGTTTACAACTGATACAAAGACACCCCTCCTGTTTTAAAAATTATAGGGTGTTTGTGTATCATTTCACCATTTTCCTTTGCGGCAAGAATGTTCTAAAATATTTAGTCAATCCCCCCCTCAATTTTGATCAAACGCCAGACGTCTAACGGGATACACTTCTAGACGTCCTATGTAGCGTGTTTTAAATTTTAATTGGACAACTCACATGTCTGGAGTGTGAAAGGAACTGCCCCCAAAACATAAACCACAAAACCCACAATATAAGTCCACTGAGCACTAAATTTGTGTCAATGGAATGGGTTTTGGAGATTGTTCAAATGGGTTGTGGAGATTGTTAGAACTTTTGCGTCATAAATTGTTAGAATGGGCAGTGGAGATTCATAAGTTCACTGAACACTGAATTTGTGCTAAAAGCAAAACGTGCCTCGAGATATTAACGGTTCTGGCAAAATGTGTTGTTGAAATTGAAAAGTTTACAAACTATAAAGTAATAAATCTTCAAAGCCGTCCAATTACATCACTTGGGCCTAGGGAACTAATGATGCGACAGACAGCATTCACTCATAAAAACTTGTTCCCTCTATATTTCTATTTTTTTAATCAAAAAGTTTTTCAACATACATTCAAAAAAAAGTTGGTCAACAAGTCAAATTAGTACCAGCCACACAGCCAAACTATACAAGACATTTATCATCATCTCATCAGTACGTTCGGACCAAAAATGAAAAACAAATTTACGGAAGTTCTTACAGGAAATGACTAACTAGGAATAAAAAATGCTCATCAGGACATAGCATGCTGATGCTGGCCTCAGATACAAAGGTATATAATTTTTTGGGGTTGGATCCGAACTCCACACGGAGAATGCATTCGAGCATCTCATCCATTTCTCCGTCATTTCAGGAAAGTGTCTATCAATGACGTCTTTCAGTGTTTCAGTCTTGTTAACCCATTCTAAGCCTTTCGTTGTGTAGGTCCTTGAGTTGAAGTTCGTTGTGAAGAACCGATCAGCTTCCAGCCTCCTGGTATATCACATTGTATGTTGAAGAAGATTACTGATTAAAACGTGTTCACAAACTTTATTTTCATACTAAATTCAATATATGATAAAGGAAAAACTAGATCGGTTTATCTTTCGAAAAACATAGAAAGCAGATCATCAATAACCGGTTTGTAAGTGGAATCATAGTTTAAGATTACTTGTAATAAGCATACCTTGTTGCAATAAGCAGAAATATGAAGAAAGCAGTTTCACCAATGGCAAGGCCTTTTATTTTCTTCTCTGTTTGTAAACCCACCAGAAGATCCAGCTTCTCAACATCATCTCCATAGATTTCGCGTAATGCTTCACTTCTTCATCTTCTGTCAAAATTTCCCACGTACTAATTGGAATCCTCAGTAGATTCCTTCTGAACTCATTGTACCGTGCAACATTCCTTTCTCTGTCTCTATAAGCTAATAAAACAGACGGTTAAATTTACTTCTGTGCTAGTCTGCTAGAAGCAAAAGGAATTTACACCAGTCACCACATAATAAAACATGTTAAATGGACAGGTATAAAAGAATTACAAGAGCTACTAAACGTACGTTCCAAGGCAGCCATGTCAATTCGATCAGGTCTATCTTCTCCATCAACGTAATGAGCTACAAGGTTCCTCATCCATGATGGATAATTCCATAAGGTGACGGCTCCACATGACTGGTGGCCCATTGATACAAGCATCTGCTCCATGCCAATTTTGGACAATCGCCTCTCTCCTTCGTTCCCAATCAGTTCCCACATAGGCACCCTAAGCAGAACATTTATATTACTAAAATTAGAATAATTGCAGGTTAGAATAGGTTGGAAGATGAAGTCATCAATAAGAAATGCTTGAGATGGCTGGTAAAGATTAGTTTGATTAGACCTTTCAGTTGATATCAAACAGAAGGTATTTAAATCATGAAGAGAAGAACCATACTCTTCCTGAACCAGTGGTCGTTTGTTTTCTGATGTTGCTGATTTTATGTCCAGGAGGATGACTTTTTCCGGTATAAGCGAGTGCATTCTATATACACTAACAAACTCTTAAGTCAATGAGTATGGAATTCCATGGTCCTTAGGCTTTTTTAGATCAACTTGTCCACTACAAATTGGTCCAAACTTGTGCCCAAATAAGTCCTTAATTTTCTTCCCCAGAAATCCATACCTGCAAGAAACTTTTTTAATTACGCTTCAAGGAAGATCAATCTTTATTCTTAAGTTATGAAATTGGTCTGTTTTGAAGCAAAGACGTGACCTCACTGATATATGTTGAGTTGGGACCTTTAAAATCCGGAACTAGAACTAATATATTAAGGGTACCGTCTTACCAGTTTATTCTCATTCCTGCCAACAAAGTGTCCGTCTTCAGGAGTTCAACTATCCAATCAATGGTGTGTATTTTAGCAATAACGGCTGAAGTCACAAATCTTGCGTGTTGGTATAACTTCTCATCATCAAAGTCAGGGTAACGTTCCTGGGGTCCATTTGGAAATTACCCCCAACAGCACCAATTGACAAAGAAATATAAGATATCATAAAGATCATTATCATTGTACATGAGATTTAAGAAAGTATTTTCTAATGGCTGTTCAGGGCATTTCTTGTCAATCTGTCTGTTGATCATCATGCAAGTCTATAAGGTCTAGAATCGCCATAGATCTTTATCACCATTTATTCAATATCGATAATTTACTTCTTTAATTTCTCACACTGGAGTTTAGTTTCTTTTTGTCAATAATGAAGTTTGAAGTATGAACTTACTTTGAGCATATTGCAAACAAGGTTATGCTCTTTGACAAACAAGGCCTGCAAGAGGGAGAAGCCTGCCCAACAGTTCCGGATATCCCCAAAGATGGGAATTCCCTTCTCATCATGTTCAAGAAGTCCGTCTCTTGATATAATTAGCTTCCCATCTTTGAAAGTCCTCACTTTAATCATTCCCTCATTGTTATTTCCATAGATAACACTCCTGTCCCTGATCATGTAGGAGATGGCATAAGTCCCTCACCATTTGGAATGTATTATAAACCGATTGTATTATAATGCATTTTGAATTTTAAATTTTTGAGACACGTGGCTTAATTTGATTAGTTAAATTTTGTTGAAAAGTGAAAAGTTGTTATTTGATGTGATGAGTGTGTAAGGTGTCAATTGTAGAATTTGCCAGGTGTTTTAAAAATTCAAAATTCAAAATGTATTATAATACAATCTGTTTATAACACATTCCAAACGGTGGATATACTGAAGGGAAAAAAGTTTTGGAGACCTTATGACTATTCTTTCCTTTTTTTCTTTTTTCTTTTTTTTGGGGAGGGAGGTGGGGTGGGGGGAAGCAAGACCTTATGTCACTTTTGCATTTCTGAAGCTTGTTTCTCCAATACTCGAGAAGTAGCATTAAAAATATCACAACAGAAGTTTCTAGTTGTAAATTTTTCTTTCTCAGACTTTGAGGAGCTCTGTTAGTTTGCAGGAAGAGGGGACAGGTTAAGGCAACTCAAATGAAGTGCCCTTGGAAGGGTGAAACAATTGCAGACAAGTTTACTTCACTTGACGTTTTCCTAAATCATTCTGAAATTCACATGAAAAGGGCATTTTTATTGAAGTAGATTGTGTAGCCTAACTTGAAAGTACTAAATTCTTGGCCATTGACATGTGTTTGACAATATTTATATACCTCAGATTTATACAAAGCTGTTGTTAAAAGCACTCACCATTGGCGGAGCTTGGGGGGGCCATGCCGGGCCCCGGCCCCCCTAAATTGGAAAATTTTTTTATTTATTTTTAAAAAAAATATATATATATATATATAAAGATAATTTAGTGGTACGTAATATACGGCACACCCTTCTGGCCCAATCCTCTAATAGCTTCTGGCTCTGCCACTGCTCACCACCATGGAGTCCTTGAATTCACAAACCCCGTCTTTGGCTTAGGTGAACCTGTGTGAACTTGTTTGTTCTTATAGAACTTGAAAGACTTCAATGACACCCTTCTGCAACATCATCCGGAGCTGCAATTTCCACCTAGTATGGAATTAGAGAAGATAAAAATAACAAAAAGAGTATACTTATTGTCAAATTGCACCAACTGTAATCCAATTTTTATACAGAGCATCGCAGCATAACTATCACATACTTATGGTCCATCCAAGTCCATACTGTCAATTAATTTAAAGTAGCAACAGATCATTTTTAAGCAAAAGAAAAGAGCTAACTTAAGCACATGCTCAGTGTCCTCCATATCATCAATCCAGTCATGTATCATGAACTGTACCCACGAACATGCTATCATGTTGGATTGATTCCCACAATCTACAAATTTTCTCCTATCCAAGAGCTTTGTAGCTATAAGTGATGGGTGAGGATCCAGCAACTGTAGCAAGGAATGTAGATAACTCAAGTTATTATTATAAATAAATACGCCTATATAACAGAACACAACACTGCTCATGCTCATAAACATTTAGAATCCGAACTGCACAACGTCTGGTCCCATATTAAAGGGTGTTCCAATGAATGGAACAGGTCAAGACATCAAGCTTACCCCGTAAGATGAAGATGCTGGAGGCATGTTTCGGCCGAAAAAGGTACCTTGGCTTCCTACAAGATTATTGAGAGGATGATTGCATGTTCCATCAGCTGTTCGGTAGGAGAACTCTTCAGTGTCATATTTCTGGCCTCTGGTTCCTCCAACATGCAACAGATTATACCGCTGATGCAAGTGCCTTCTCATTCCAAGGTAAGCTAACCCCAAGAGCAATGGTAATCTATGCCATTCTCCAAATTTGTCCACTAAATGTATTATCTAAATTATAAAAATTAGTTTTACAAATCTAACCAAAACAAACACTTGACCAGACCAACATGAATATCATACCTACATTATACCATGGAACTGGATATTTATAAGTTAGAAATGTTTCAATTCAAATATTTTTCAAATTCCACTTCCATGCAATCAGATATGTTGTAAATTAATGTGTAAAAGGAAGAGAGAGCACTAACATAGAATATGATAATGCCAAGAAGAGACATGTTGGCTACCGTAAACCGCAACTGAGGATGAAGTAAAGAAAACAGAGAGAGAGTCATTAGAACTCTTGCCCTGAAGCTGCTTGTTAGAATAAAAAATGGGATAGACCAGATCAAGAATCAGGGCCATAAAAGTATTTAAATGATGCTTGGCCCCCTTCCACCAGTTCTCTTTCCTGCCATAAAAGAGTCAAAGCTCTCATGCCAACAGTATGGTGCATTAATAAGGACTAACTAATGCTATTTAATGACAACAAAAAATCATGCTACTTAGGTATATCAACAATGTCATGTTAAAATACGTCTCCAATACAAGAATGTAATGCTGAGGTGGAGCTTAGTTGGACTACCCACTGTTAACAGCATTGTCAAATATTACACCCATGGCAGCAATTTCTCTCTCCTGTCTCCTCTTCCTCAATCAATATTCTGCAATTACTCTCTCTTATTCGACTCCACCAAACCACAATGGAAGAAGTTCTCCTTGACATTGTGCATTGGAGAGACTTTTTGATGTCACTATAATATTAATCTTATGTGGATTGACATTCCAAATATTGGATGCCATATGTCAAAAATTTTTCAATAACTGCAGCTATACATTGGAGATGCTCTTATCCCCATTGGTGGTGACCGTCACAAGTCTACGTGTCATAAGATGACTGGTTCAACTAAGAGTTACGTTATTTATAATCACTAGTGATCATCACAATATGTAGGTAGCATTAAAAGATAAGAGCAATGAAATTCTAGCTGTGATAAAAAACAATTCTTCAATTAAAAAATAAGTCTTCTCACATCCTACCATTTAGTGCATGTTTACTTGGGTTTAGAATTTGCTTCCAAGCTGACTACAAGTCAAACTTCATTTCCCATCACATATCTTCAGTAAAAAGTTCTTTTTCTCACTTTAATTTTTCCCTACTTCACCCCACATTCTTCCAAAAAAATTATTTCTCAAACAAAGTACAGTGGACATACCATTAATAACACAGTTGCTAGAGTTATTCGGTGACACGTGTTTATTTCATTCTGTCCTGCAAGTTCTGCAATTGGGAAGATCCTTGAGAGTTATCCACTTTTCTCAGGCAACATGCTTGTATTAAAGTTATCAAAGTGGCATGATTGACATATGCTTTTGAGCCAGTTTCTTTACCTCTACACTTCCAATCTTTACTAACACATAAAATCGGAGGTGTGTAAAAGAATGGGATCATTCAGTTAAAAGGGATCCAAGAAGAAAACAGTTATAAAAAAAAAAAGTGCAAGATTATGTTATCGGGAACGTGTTAGACAAAAAAGAGTGTTGAATTTGTTTTTTAAGAAAAGTTGAAGCTTCAATATTCATCATACAAGGCCTATAAAACATTTATGGAATACAGCAGAGAGAGAGGGACCATGCTCGATTTAGGCATTTTATCGCGCACCAGAAGGGCATCAGATACGGAGATTAGTACATAATAAGGATCAAAGAAACAATGCCTGTGATTCTTCTGTATTGAATTTGGCTGATGTGGCTTGATTGCACTGATTAAGCATAGAACAAAATTTCCGAAATTTTACTGCTAGCTCAGTGGTTGGTAGCAAAGAATTGGAGCTGTGAACTTCCATTTACTTTTATGTTTAATATTGTTTGTGGAGTTCAATTTGAGCATCAAAAAGCAATTTACTGGTTTTGGGGAAATATGTTTGCAACTAGAAATTGAAGTAGTAACTGCTTTTAGGTGAGCGAGAAGCAAAATTCTCTGATTCACTTGCATTTAGACATTCATGTGAACAGTGTGATCATGCAAGTTACGAGAAGTCAAAAGATTGAGTGTATGGAAGAAGGGTAACAAGAAATTCACATGTTCAATTCTTTGAATGAAAGGGTGTGGACTAGAGGCACATCTTTTGAAAGTTATTGGTTATTTCTCATGGATAGAAATGTCACCTCATTTGTTAGGTTGTTTGTTAAATTTGGAGAAGTTAACAAGTTGGTAAAAAACGTTCTTTGAACAATACATAACATTTAATTTAGACTTTTAACTAAACACACCTAACATACCCATTTAATACATTCAATGTTGATGCTCTAATACATGTTTTGTTATGACACATGTTTCTAGCACTGTTACACGCCCGCTTGATAGCACAAGTGTGCGAATTGCTAGTAAAATCTCGTGATCGAATTCTGAAATGGCTTCTCCTGGTAATCCCCATAAGAAAGTTTTCTCTTCTACAAAAATAAAACAGAACACATTGTTATTTGCCCATTTATTGATCTCTTTGGAAAATTCTTCGGTATTGTTTTCTTATTAAAACCTTTTAGTTGATCTCTACTGTGAAAAAGCATTATTTATCGCATATTAGCAATCTATTTTGGACTAGACAAATATTTCATGAAAATGAATTGATGGATATTTGTATTGTAGATCCTACTAAAATTTTCAAATACATTTGGGAGGTATCCTTCGATGCAGTGGCGGAGATAGAAATTTTTATTTAGAGAGGCAAAAATTAAGTAACAAAAAATAATGTTCGTTTTAATTAAAGTAATTCGAACAACGTCAATTTCAAACTAAATCTTGTCTTTACAGTGAATAACATTATTTTCAAAAGGCCAAGACATTTGTAGTCCAGTGATATCCGTATTGGTTGTTTACACCGTTAATCAAGGGTTCTATTCGCCTTCCCTATAATCCTTTTGTAATGTCAAAAAAAAATTATTTTGAAAATAAATATCTCCAACATCGTAAATAAAGTCATTTACATTATTAAGTCATAGAATTTTAACAGTCATGGAAAAATGTTTATTTAATTAGTTAACACTATGCAAGTCTTCGTGTTTTGTATGGACTAGTAGACTTTTAAGGTAAGAACTAAATTTTATTTTTCTAGTTCAAACCCAGTAAATTAAATTTTCAAAAGGACAAAAAGCAAGAAAGAAAGAAAAAATGAGAAATTTCCACAAACTTTGGGGGGCAATTGCCCCCATTTGCCTTAATGTGGCTCCGCCATTGCTTCGATGTGGTTGCATAGATATATACATATCAGGTGAATTTGATGTACACTAATACACTCATATGAGATATTTTAAGTGACATAACGATGTGTTTCGTGAGTGTCACAAATTGCCTCATAATTCTATACATTAGTAGGAGCAGATTACATCTTAAAAGATTAACTTGTTAAGGAGACTAACTCAAATATGATTATTTATTTTGCATATATTTAATGTGAGATTTATTCTTTGACTTATAACATTAATTTGTTGTTTAATTTTGACTCAAAAAACTCATGTGTGAGTTCTTAACTGACTTGCATGTCTAGAGTACTGAAATTTTGTCATATATATAACGTATAACTGTATAAGTCCTATGTAAGTTTATTTTATTTTATTTTTTTGTGAAATTTGAAAGTCGGAATACAAGTTATGTATGTACATGCGTGCTATTTCTTTGACAAATAAATAGTTTCCCAATGGGTTTAGCAATCGTACCTGACGGCTATTCCAAGCAGGGTCGTTACCGCCAATGTTAACGGTTCATTTAACAACGTCGCTTCTTCTCGATAAACCCTAATCCCATCAGTTGCCCTAATTCTTAAGTCGGATAATTCTCAAAATGCCTCCGTTTGACGAACAATTTTCGGGTAGCGACTCCGACGATGGGTTCAGTGAAGACATGGAAGCTTTGAGGCGGGTTTTTGAGTTGACCGGCGAAAACCCTAATGACCGCCCCGAATCGCTCTCGCTCTCCACTGCATCCCGTCCCGGCGGCGATGCCATCGGAGACTGTGAATCGGACTCTGAATCGGATGAAGATGACATTGAATTGGTGCGCAACATTCAGAAACGATTTGCAATTTCAAAGGATATTGAGGAACCTCTGACACTGAAGCCTCTGCGCTCGCTGCTGCCTGTAGGGGGAGATAATGATGATGACGATGATGATGATTTTGAGACGCTACGAGCCATCCAACGGCGTTTCAGGGCCTATGAAGATGGTAAAAATCGTGTCTTTTTTGTTCTTTGTGTTAATTCTTCTACTGTTTATTATCTTTGTCAATTCAATTCTGAATTTACATTTTACTCAATTTCTGTCAAACACAAGGTGCACGAATTTGGAAGCAATGAATAATAATTGACTACTTTCCTGTTAACTTGGAATCTGTCTTATTTATGATATTTGCTCAAGCTTGTAAATGCCCGTGTTTCATATATGAGTCTTTTATTGATGCAGTTTAATCTTTGAGCTGAAGCAAAGAATGATGGTAATTCTTCTTTACCTTTGTTTTTTATGTTCTTGAATTGACCTTGCAGTTATTCGGATGAGCTTAAGGTTTTTCTCCAAATTTTTCTTTTATTCTTTCTGAGATTTCAAATTAAGAAAAATTTGTACATGGGTTTGAATTCCCCACTCCCCGGGCCAACAAAAACTCATTTATTCTCATTATTTTCCTGTAGGTCTTGACTGATATAGGTGATTTTTTGTGCTTGATAGATGTAGTTGTAACTAGTACAATTTGCATAATTGGGTACAGGTGCCTTGCCAGACAGCATGGATGGTTTTTTGCATATATCTGAGCAGGTGGGCGCTACTGTAATAGATTCGGAAAAGGAAACTTCAAATAATTTGATTGTTGAGAGAACTAATGCACAGGAAAGCTTTTCCAATTCTGTAGATACAAAAGAAGCTGCTGTCCTGCCGTCAGAAGCACATGATGCTGAAGGCCTTGTTGTTACACAACATTCTAACTTACTCGAGTGGAAAGGGCAGAGAGCTGATGATGTTGCTGGGTTCTCAGAACGAAATTCTGATTTCCCTAGTTCAGCACTGACATTTATTGATGCTATCAAGAAGAACAGATCTTATCAAAAACTTATGCGAAGTAAGCTGATGGAGATAGAAACAAGAATTGAAGAAATTAAAAAGATGAAGGATCGTGTCAAAATCCTGAAAGACTATCAGGTTGCATGTAGAAAGCGATCTGGACGAGCTTTTTCACAAAAGAAGGACCCTCGGGTGCAGTTAATATCAGTGCCAAAGCTAAGAGCAAATGCAAAGGTTTGTTTCGGACTTGTTATTTTCTAATTTATATTTTCATGTTTTATATTTGATTTCTTCCAATTTTTTTTAGCCTTTTCTTTAATATTGATATCTTAGTTATGATTTTTGAGAGGTAGGGTTGGGGCTTGGTTGGTACTTTGTTCTCTTATCAATGAACAATTCTATATAACACCACTAATGTTCAGCACTAGCCTACTGGCATCATTTAAATCAAGTGGGTGACATGCGCATGTCTTTAGTATCACTTGTCACTTAATGCCACTTAAGTTGCCACCTATTGTGATGCTCAACACCACTGGTAGTACTTAGCATTATTCTTTATCAATTTTTTATGTGCATCAACATTTTCGATTAAGTGGATAAGGTCAATTCTAATGACTACAATTTCCAAGTTCAGCACAATTTAAAATGATATATAAATGTTACTGAGAATAGTAATGTGTTTTTGTTTTCTTTTAATGTCAAATCCCGCCTTTTCATTTCTGCAGTTCAATGATAAGAAGACTCCTTCGATATATAAGGGACCTCCAGAGAATCCACACGTTGCTATTTATAAAGAAGCATTGTCAAACTTTCCACTCTCGGTAAATCGGGAAAAGTGGTCAAAGAAAGAAAGAGAGAATCTTGTGAAAGGCATGAAACAACAATGTCAAAATATTCTGCTTCAGCGTTCCATCGATCAACTAGGGTAATGTGCTTTGTGTGTCTTAATTATTTCGTTTACTGCATGAACTAACTGATGCATGGCTATGTCCCTTAAGTGTTCCAAATTAGTTCCGGTAATTCGGTCATTTGGCTTATTGGCTTTAGGTTTTTTCTAACTTATAAGAGAATAGTTACTCGTTCTTATACCTTGCTTAAGAGATAATGAAGCACTCCTAGCAACAGTGCAAGAATGGGCATTTCTATCTTTTTATTTCTCGAATGTTTGTTGTGACCGTAATATCTTTGTCTGGGACTTAAAATATTGAAGCAATTTTATGTGGCAGGTTTTATGGTATGCTCTTAAACAATGAAATTTACATAGAATTTTGAACTATACTTGTCATTTTAAATTATGTGAAAAGGCAAAAGTCCTTGGAGAGGCTTTTACTCATGAGGCAAGAGTCCATGGTTGTGAGAAGTATTATAAAGAAAATTTTGCCTTGATTCACTAGAATGGGAAAACTGCGGATATAAAATTGTGTTCAATGAAGATAGAGGGATGGTTCAGATAAAGGTGGCCAGCTTCATGTAGAAGTTTTTCAAATTGAAATGGAAGATTTTTTTCATGGGAATATCCAGTTTTATGAACTAGAATAAAATGGTGATCTATGTGCATTCTAGTTCTGGTATGCTGCCTGAACCCTGTGATTTTATTAGTGGTTAAACTAAATTTGTTTATAATTATCTCTAATGTAATAATTAGAGTTCTGCAGTTATCCATTTTTGCAGGTTGCTTTACAAGTTGCATTGAATAATCTTGGTATTCTAACCACCAAAAAGAAAAAAGAGAACTCAGGAAACCTAGCTGGAAACTTGTGGTGACTAAATCATTAGAGTTCCTTGTTGTGGCATTCTGGAATTTGAGTTTTATAGAATCAAAATGGAAAAATTAGATGACCTTTGTGTTATAAGATGGAATTAGGATGTTACATGAATTAAAATCATATTTTCTTGCAGAAGTTCCTTCTAGAAACCTGAGTTTTATTATTAAATTGAGTCATCTGAAAAGTGTGTTTTATACATTAGAAAAGGTAACGAGAATTCTATGTGATTCTAAGATGCCGACCAAGTTAGAAAGTTATCACATAATCAGCATATAATTTGGCGAAAGATATATGAGGTAGTAAAATGGACGTGGGATTTGCCTCGAATTTTTAGATGAGGATATGAGGGAATCCTGACTAGATAATGGAAACATCTTGAGATCTACTCACAAGAGGGGTGCAATGTCGACAGAATAGACTAAGGATTCAATATCATTAGCCCTTAGAATGCAGGCAACTCCAGATCAGAAGAAAAAAAATGATTTACCTATCATATCAGAAGTTTAAAGGAAACGAAAATTAGTTTACTTTCTATTGTCACAGAAGTAATGAACCTAAACTATATAATATTTTATGCGCATAATAATAATGAAAAAACTAAAACAGCAGTTCTTTGAGATGCCGTTTCTCAATTAACTACCGATGTTTGCAATTTTTTCAGATGTCATATATAAAAATTCTGATCTCAAGATGGAATTTTTTATTTCATGCTACTTTATAAACCTTGAATTACAGACACATAATTTCTAGATGTGAATACAATATGTGAGATTTATTAGAACCTTATGAAACCTTGGACTTCACATGCTTCCTTCTTCCCTTGGCACTATTACAAGGCTTTATTGACCATTGCTTCACTTTGAAATGGTTCTAGATTTCTGCTGTCTGTCTTCTTTTGTTACTGTGTTGATGTATCTGTTTCCTATTTAGTGACAGAGATGGATCTTCTGGAGGTTCTAATGATGTTGATAGCATTGTTGCATCTATAAAAGATCATGGTATAACTCCTGAGATAATGAGATCGTTCTTGCCCGAGATCAACTGGGAACAACTGGCTTTCATGTATGTTCCTGGCCGCACTGGTGCAGAATGTCAAGCAAGGTAAGATGCTTGGTTGATTAATTTTCCAACTGAGAGACAACATTCATGATATTTTATGCAAAGAGTTTATGTGATTGTCAGGATATCTGTTGCTTAATTGTAAAAGCTGATTGCTTGAAATTATGTTATTCTGCGGGAAAAGTTTCTATTAAAATTTAAAAACTGGAATGGGAAGGCCATTGAAGGGGAAACTTATGGTTTGTATTTTTGTTAATCGATTTAAATTAATATATGCATAAAAGTTGCCATCTTATGCAATGATCATGAGATTTATAAGTCCGAACTATGGTGCGCAATCTAAGCAGCACTTTTAGACCTCCGCTATAATATTATTGGCAAAATGTTTTCAAAGGTCTAATTTTATAGCAAATTTGTTCCTCTTGGTGGTTCACCTTGGAGCTGTTAAGGAGTCCGGTTGCTCACATTGTCGATGGTCTTAGGGTGTATTTTGGAGAATGGGGACCAGTTCAGACAGACGAAAGAAATGGTTACCATCTTTTTAGTTCCTGTTGCTGCCATGCACTTCTCAATAATTTCATGATGTATCTTAGGCTGCATAATTATTGCAAGCGTGAAGAATCTAAAATAGCATTAGCATTTTATTTTGACTTAATCAAATGCCCAATAAAACTATGAAGATTAGTAGATTGTGAACATTTTGTAATAAAATTCCCAAGCTTCTCCATTTGTAGTTCCACTTTCTTTTTTCTTAGCTCCTTGAAGAATTTGTCCAGATGGCAATGGCAAGCTGATCAATTTTTTTCCCCCAACACAATCCTCAATTATGGGGAGTGATCAATAACAACAAACTATGAATGATCATTGATATTAGTCCATTAGTCAAGTGCTATTTCTTTATCAGCCACCATTTGAATTGGTTAGGCACTGAGTCTGCATGACTTTGTGTCACGAAGGGGTTACCTTTTTAATCCACTTGACTAAACCAGCTTCGGGATTCCTGCTGCTATACTGGCCATCAGTTTGAAAAGTAGATGGTGAGGCATTGGGGTTCTATAGGGAAGAGAGTGGGAGCAGTTGGGAGTCTGGCGAGTGAGAGCATTGTATGTTGATCAGAGAGTGGATAGGGCTGCTAAGTGCTAACTAGTGAGAGCAGTAATTCGGAATTTGAACATTTAGGCATTGGTAAAGCGATTTATTTAATTCCCTCTGCCCTCTTTTAATCAACTGAGGCTCCAACTTAATTCCTTCTTCCCTTTCATTTGTTTCTCTTTTAACCCAACTAAGGCTCCAGTTGTCTTTCCTTACCATTTGTTGCACGAACCCTTCTACTACAGCAGCATGTCTGTTGTGCAATACAATAATATCTTCATTTTCATCTGCAGTCCTGCAGATTTTGATGTTTATGCATTTTGATTGCTGAAACATGTAAAAAGATCGTAGTTTTTCCTCTCGTCTGTCACTAATCTCTATTAATTTATTGCAGATGGCTGACCTGTGAAGAACCTTTGATCAATGGAAACCCATGGACTGCGATGGAAGACAAGAATCTTTTACATATCATCCAACAGAAAGGGCTAAGTAACTGGAAAGATATAGCTTGTTCTCTAGGAACAAATAGGACCCCCTTTCAATGCTTAGCACGTTATCAAAGGAGTCTCAATGCTTCAATATTGAAAAGGGAATGGACAGAGGAGGAGGATAATCAACTTCGTTCTGCTGTAGAAACTTTTGGCGAGAGCAATTGGCAACACGTTGCTTCCATGATGGAGGGACGGACTGGTACCCAGTGCTCTAATAGGTCAGTCAACATGCTAATTATGAGTTTAACCTTTTCTAAGATTTTCTGAACTTAGTAAAGATGCCTGTTGGAATATACGCAGTGGATACTTTGTTTTCATGATTTTTTATTAACAAAAGCTATTTTGTGCTTCCACAATTTCTATCAATTGGCATAAAAAACTTAACAATGATGCTCTTGCCTCATATGGTCATGGTTAATGGTCTTGTGATATATATCATAGCTTGTGCATTTACTTCAAGTGTGTGTGCTGTTTTCCTGCTGGCTAACACATAATGAGAATCAACAAGAAGTCAAGAATGTATTGGCTTTTCTTTGTGGCTTTGTGCCAATCGCCATTTCAGGTGATAGGCTGTGGATGTTATTAGTGGGGAAGAGGTTTAGCCCTTAGTCCTTCAGGTGATAGACTTTTCTTCCTCACTCATACCTTAATCCTCACAGACATGAAGGAAAAAAAGATTAGCAAATCTTAGAATGGAGTTTCAATTACTCTGACCTTTGATCAATGGTTGAATAAATATCTAATTATTTTGCAAACTTTAGGCATATGAATGGGTCTATTCTACCTCAGCAGCTTCCACCCTATTCGTGAACTGTCACAGGAATATTGATGCTCTTTTTGTCCTTTTCTCCTCCTTTTTCCCCCATTCTTTTTTTTTTTTTTTTTTTTGCGGGGCATAGTTATATGTTCACCAACCATCTTTTCAAATCATTGTATCCAATAGGAGCATTGAAGAGTTATTGCTGGTCATCTGAAAATCAAAGTTATTGAAAATTTAAACCCCTTCATATTCTTTTTCTCTGAAAGGAAAATGTTCATTCATGGCAAACTGCCAAATGTACAAAAAGAGGACAATAATGCTTATTAGCTTAGGGTCCTCTGTGTTGGTGAAGTTCATCTCAAGCTGCAATACCTGATGTTAATTTATTATTGATTAATTAATTCGCATCTAGAACAATATTCTAAGTGCTCAAGTTGGGTTCTTAGTTGCCTTTTATTTATATTTTCTGATTAAGTTTCATTTGGAACAATGTTCTGGGGGTTGAGCTTGTCTCCGCCTCTTCATTGCTTCCTTTTTATTCATTTTGCCCAATCTGTTTCAAGTCTTCCATGTGACTTATGCAAGTTATACTCTTTCCTTTGTGCGGCGGGAATTGCAGATGGTTGAAAACACTTCATCCAACCAGGAAAAGGGTTGGAAGATGGACTGCAGATGAAGACAAGCGTTTGAAGGTTGCAGTGGTGTTTTTTGGGCCAAAAACCTGGAATAAAGTATCTCAATTTGTCCCTGGACGGACTCAAGCTCAGTGCAGAGAACGGTACTTTTTCAAACATGATTTGATGCTTAACATAATCTAATTTTAACCGAGTTATGGGAGATTATGTGGTGACAGGTGGGTCAATTCCTTGGACCCCTCTTTGAATCTGGGTGCATGGACTGAAGAAGAGGATTCAAAGTTGGAAGAAGCCATCTTAAAACATGGATATCAGTGGTCCAAGGTTGCTGCATGTGTTACTCCACGTACTGATAATCAGTGTCGCAGGTAAGCAACTTTTCAGTGCAGTGTAATGTGCTTTATTGAACTCAATATTCCTGTATTGTGTTTATTCTTACTTTGTTAAGTTATCACTCTGATTGTTAGGAGATGGAAGGTGTTGTTTCCACACGAGGTGCCTCAGCTTCAAGCAGCAAAAAGGATTCAAAAGGCTGCATTGATTTCAAATTTCGTAGATCGGGAGTCAGAACGACCCGCCCTTGGACCTAAAGACTTTGTTCCCCCACCAAATTGTATTGCTGAATCCAAAAGAGTTGATCCTCATAGAAAAAGGAAAAGATCCAGGTATTTAATTTTTGTGGTTCACTTTAGTGCTGACAATACATCTTTATTTGTTTATGACTAATATTGATTTCTGTAATCTATGTAGGCGAGAAAAAAATTTTAATGAAGAGGACACTCCTTCAAGGTAACCATCCTCTCTTTCTTTTTCCTTATTTCTATGGTTAATTGGCTATGAGGTTAACGATCCTGGTAATTTTTTCCTTGCTTCTGTTATGACTATAGCTCATTGAATTTCTATTGATTCTGCATTATTTTTTGCTTTGGAAATGTACAGTGAGACGTGCCCACAAGAAGTTCCAAGGTTAACGGATGGCAAAAATATTGAGAATATGCATGGAAGATCTATCCCGAGGAAGAAAAGGAGTAAAAGAATGCATTCAGCTAAGGGAAAAGGATTGATGGTCCAACCTTCGGGGGGATGTGAAGGCTCTAATCCGACAGAGGAGCGCCCATCACCTTTTACTGATCCAAATGTATTGATGATAACCACGGGCGAAGAGTTGGTTGGTGTCGATGGAGATGATGCTGCTAAGACTACGGAGGCTTATAAACTAGGTCCAATGAGGAGATGTCATGAACCTCCTGAGGAAGTGCCAGAGACTTCAAGTGCGGTAGACGCTCTTGTTGGAGATGCTAGCTTATTCAAGAGAAAAAGGATATCTGGTAGTAATGAAGGCAGTGATGCCCCAAATGTTGATGTTGGTGAAGATCATGCTATCGAGATTAACAAAAATTCTGAACTACACCCAAGAAGGAGATGTAATGAACCCATTGAGGAAGTGCCTGAGACATCTAGTGGTAATGAAGGCACTGCTGCCCCATATGGTGATGGCCACCGAGAATCATCGGCATGTGAGGGTGGTATTGCCCTTAATAAGCATTGTAGAAGCAGCTTTGACACTGAAGTAGCAGGAGACGGATCTGAATATACCTTCTTCTCTCCTGGTCGGGAGAATGAATTAGAATTGGTAGATAATTCAGATTTTCAACCTGAGGAGCGTTTACCAGGAGGAAAATTTCTGATTCCTGTTACTATTGAAACAGGAGAGAATGATACCGCCATGGGTTCAACAAAGTCCAATAACTCTCCCGGGAAGCAGCACAAAATTTTACAGCGAAAAAGACGACGGGGAGATACAACTTGTTCCAGTCAGAATTTGGAAGTAGAAAATGGACCAAGAGGTGGAGATCGAAGTCATTCAAGTCGGACTGTGGCCAAAGATGATATGACTCTTGCTGCTTTCTACAATTTACAAAAGAAGAGAATTAAAGCCAAGAAGAAATAGCTGGCAGTAATAGCTTCAAGCATAGTTTTGACAAATAAGCGAAAAAGACGACGGGGAGATACAACTTGTTCCAGTCAGAATTTGGAAGTAGAAAATGGACCAAGAGGTGGAGATCGAAGTCATTCAAGTCGGACTGTGGCCAAAGATGATATGACTCTTGCTGCTTTCTACAATTTACAAAAGAAGAGAATTAAAGCCAAGAAGAAATAGCTGGCAGTAATAGCTTCAAGCATAGTTTTGACAAATAAGCGAAAAAGACGACGGGGAGATACAACTTGTTCCAGTCAGAATTTGGAAGTAGAAAATGGACCAAGAGGTGGAGATCGAAGTCATTCAAGTCGGACTGTGGCCAAAGATGATATGACTCTTGCTGCTTTCTACAATTTACAAAAGAAGAGAATTAAAGCCAAGAAGAAATAGCTGGCAGTAATAGCTTCAAGCATAGTTTTGACAAATAAGCGAAAAAGACGACGGGGAGATACAACTTGTTCCAGTCAGAATTTGGAAGTAGAAAATGGACCAAGAGGTGGAGATCGAAGTCATTCAAGTCGGACTGTGGCCAAAGATGATATGACTCTTGCTGCTTTCTACAATTTACAAAAGAAGAGAATTAAAGCCAAGAAGAAATAGCTGGCAGTAATAGCTTCAAGCATAGTTTTGACAAATAACTGCATTGGTCAGATGTCGCATTGAAATGTTGCTGCTTCCTCCTGGGGGACGGGCTAGTAGACTTTGCCCTAAGATATCAAGGACATTTTTGTGAGTTCCTGAGAGTTATTATTACTGTTATTAGTTGAATTTTGTGGCGGCATTTTTAAGTTATTGTTCTATTCATTACTCACTAGTTATCCTTTTGTAGCGGCCTTCGTGTGTTTTGAGTTCCTTTTTTCTATCTGGAGAGGGATGTAAACGGGACACACTTGTCTACCTGTTAATTTGACCTTGATGAATGTTGGATTGTGGATAACTAGTGAAATTAGAAGAATAATATAAAATGTTATTTATTTCTGTTGGTGATTGTTAATATGTCAAGTGATACTAAGGATATGTCATATTTATTGGAAAAAATTTTCTTGTTCACCTAAATGCTTCAGGGAAAAACACTCCATCCTTCGTGGTTAAATTAAGAATCTGCATGTGGATTCACAGTTCTACTTTGTTACTTAATTTGGGTATTTGAAGGCACATAAGGATTCTTGATTGACTAGAATTACTGAATGTTTGGTACGCGTCCCCGGGAGGGGGGGGACGACTTGTAACGGTTAGTTCAAGGTAAAATTGTACATGGTAGCTGGGATATCAAGTTCTCCATCGGAGTGATTTGATGTTTCGTGTGGGTACATTTTCGTTCTTTTAATTGTTATTAATTTAACTCCGGCAAACTGTGACTACTTTCTTGTGTCATTATCCATTTGTAAACTTGTTTTAGTTTACGTTTTCATGACATCTAATGTTAATTGAAATCGTAAACTAAAGGGTAGAAGCGTGGTCCAAAGGATATTCATAAAAACTTTTTCAATAGATACTAGAAAACCTCAACATAGAAATTATTATATTATTATAGGGCACTCTTTAACCTATAGAATTCCGTCCCCAATATGACTTAATTATCTATCTTTTTCGATTGAGTGGCTCTCTGTGAGCATTGAAATAAACAGTAGCCACCGGGGTGCCCAAGTCAAGCTCCCGGGCAAATTCTTTGGTGCTGAAGTGAGCTCGACTCACCGGCGGCACCAACTCGCCCAACGCTGCTCTCTGCTGGAAAAGAACCAGTATGTATCTGTGTATTCCGATGGTCGGCCGAGGACTAATGTATGGTAGCATCTCCTTACCTGTCCAATCAAAATCATCCTCCTTAATTAGTGAGAATTTTTTTTTTACAGGAAGACCGAAGATGTTTGGTGCGTCAGAAATGAACAACTATTAATATATTATTCAAAAAGATCAAAGAAATCATGTGATATAGCATATGTAATGTAAGACAAGTGTAAGAAATTGAGTGAGAATGTTTAGCATGGAATGACAAATGGCAATAACGTGTCTATGCGATTCATATGACATTTCGAATGAGGAATAAAGGATTTACACTGGAATTTGTAGGACTGTTCTAACCACTAGTGGTTTCTTTCACATATGGCGCAAAATAGTTGGTGCTAGATTAAAATTTCTAGAATTTGAGATATTCACAATTTTGAGTAGTACTATTCATTACCGACAGTGATTCTCTCTCATGTGGATTCACGTGAACCCACATGGGGTTCTCAATAAAGACACACTACATAGGCATATGACACTATAGTGGGGATGCTATAAGTCTGGCTCCTTATCATTTCTACATAACTAGACGGGTGGAAAGAAGTACCAAATGCATGGAGTGCAAGCAAAGGCATATATATTTGATGACAAATAAGTTATAATCGACTTTTGAGTTACCTCGCGCGGCATTGGTACCACCTGGAATGTCCGTAACAATCCTAAAGACAAGGGTACCAATATTCATCAAATTGTCTTAAACTTTAAAAAAACCATCAGAAACTACTAACCACTGAACCCATTCTCGCAGGGTTGGCTCACTTGGACTAGGAGCATCAGGATCAGTCATCACCTAAAAGAAATTGCAAGAGAATCATTCAAGAATGGGGATCAGCATTCAGTCTCGTCACATCATGAAAGCGAAACAAAGTTACGTCGATAATTACCAAAGTGTAGAGTCGACCAGGGTGCCCGAAAATCGTAACCCTGGGTGGCGGGGCGGCCATCGATGGCTTGATGTCACAACCATTTGTGACATGTTTGTCACCATAAAAGACTTGCATTGAAACACTAGGCACAAACCTATCAACCACATCTCCAATAACTCTACCAACAACTAAAGGATCAATATTTGCAGCCATTGAGAATTAAACCCCAAAGAACTCAAAAGGAAAACAGAGTACTGATTCTTACTCCTGCTTCAATTTATTTATAGATATATGAACCTTGAGACTCACTGAAACCTAAAGAGTTACATGCAGAGGGGAATGAATAAGCCAAAGACCACGTGTGAATCCCAGCAAATCTTTGTACACGTGTAGGAATCTGTGGCTATATTCCATGGGTTAAAGAGGACGAAAGACCACTGGAATCAGTAGTGGAAACTGGGAAGCAGTGGTTAACAAATAAATGAATTTCTGGTGAAACCCATTGTCTTGTTTCTTGAGAAGTTCAGTAAAATGGGGTAAAGTTTTGAATGGTAAATTATTGGAATTGTATTGGAAAGACATGGTCTAATGTTTTTTCGAGTCGTCAAGTAGCCGAATATCTCAGCATCTCATGTGCTCGAGGATGGCCAAGTATTGTTTGGACATGACTCGACCTTATTATAGCTAAACATGTCACACATGATCGACCCAATGAGGCTAATTTTCCGGGGTAGTTCAATCTTTCGCATGCTTGGCTTTGAGGATTGTATGCCCCATTCAAGAACAAAGAAAAAGAAAAGACTTGTGATCTATGTTTGCTTGACTCAAGAGATCAACGCTCGAGCCAAAGTTCAAGCCTAGCCCGCCCCATTTTATGAGAAGGGTCCAATTTTAAGCTGAGCTCAAGAGCTAGAGCTTCCTTTTTGTGTGAACCAAATTAAATCGAGTCCGAAGTTTGGGCTCACCAATCAACTCAGCTCTTATTCACATTTCTAACATGAACTCACCTTGTTGAGTTTTGGTGGGAGGTGACCTAACCTGGAAGCCCCAGGGATTCAAAAGTGGAAGCAACATAAATGGAAAACAGAGAAATTGGGTTGTAGTCGTGAAGTTGGTAGCTGCAGGCATGTGATTTTTCCTGAGCAAGATGCAAATTCAGAGATTCATATCTTTTAGTTGGTTTTCACTCGAGAAGAACTCGATTTCTGGCTCGAGCAAGATCAACAATATGCGAACAAACGATTCAATTTTTACTAAAATATCAATCAATCAAGTTCACAGAAAATAGTCCAAGTCTTTTTAGGTTCTGCATTGGTTGCATCTTGAATCAATGTGAGAATCTATCCAACAATCAAGTCTAGGTTAATTAGCTTCCAAAATATGCCACAAAGCCAAAAAAAGATTGCAACCTAACCTATACCTAAATTAGAAAGGAAAATTTCTTGTCCACTCAGAATGTAAGTGAAGTTCATTGCACCGAAGTCAAATAATAACAATTGTCGGAATTAACTAATAACTAGTAAAGGACACAAGGATGCTCAAACATAACAAAGGAAGCAGTAGAAGGTAGTGGAAAAGAGAGATTGTCTGGCCAGTCGATGAATTTTGATCATTGATTTCCGAAGAATCGACAGCTAGAGGCATGCCATCACTGTTCAGACTGCAAAACTGTGGATCAGAGGTGTCATCCGTGTTCGTCATGATAGCCCTAAGAACAGCAGAAACCGTATGTATGTAAGCAGTCCGGTTCTTGTTAAGAAGCCATGTTAGACCCATCAGATGACAATCCCGGGTATGCATTTTGCTCGTCCTATCGTCAGATGTGTTTGCAGGCCCAGCTTTATCCTCTTTGAGCTGCATAAATGAGCACAATGCATCAGATAATTTTGAAGCCATTAAGGCCTTGCACTATTAAACCAGCCATGGGATTGGGAGGTTAATTCTACAAAACTGCTTAGTAAGATTTAGCTGTGTTTGGTAATATTTCTTGGTTTTTGAGAGCCAAGAACAAATTCTGAAGTTGGGTATAAAAGCACTTGCAGTTATCCTTCATAGTTTAAAAGCAAGTATATAGTTGACGTTGAAAAGAAGTAAATTAAATTTGAAAAGAATCAGCTTCCTAACATTAGTGCATTTTGGGTATGGCACACTCAACATCACTAGCTAGAAGAATAATTATAAACTAAGGAATTTCTTTCTTTTCCAAAGCATTTTCTATTGCCATAAATTTCTCCCTACCAAACATGCTATTAAAATTTGGGAGAAAGAAGGGAAATATTTAGCACTAAGAATGTCCAACTCATGAATGAAATATATTCCTCGTTCAGTTCCACACTACAATGCACATCGTTGGTGAAGCACATTGGATTGGAACAAAAACTAAAACACCGGCCAACACTAACTGGGAGATTCCTCGTAAAGACATTGGACTTAAGATTGATCTGGTTAATACAATATAGATGGCAAAATTACATCATACTGGATGAATCCATGATATATGCTTTAACCTTGAGAAATCAGGTGTGTAATGATATTTTGCATGCAAATCTCATTGTATCATATGCATGGTTGACTAATCGAAATACTGAATTCCTTCTATCAAATATGTAATAGAACTCTTAAATCCTCCAGTGAATGAGAGAGTACTAAATGAAGGGCTTTCCAGCACATTAGTCCTGACAACAGAAGCTCCTATGAACAAGAAAGTACTAAACGGACTTTCTGGCCACTGGAGCCGTCTCCTAACAACCCAAGGAATAAACTAGGGATTAGACTAACAAATCTCCTTTTTCCAATCTGAGGTAAGAATGTAGCAACTTGGCAATTGGCACAGCATTACCTCAATCCATACTATCAAATTCCATAACCCCCGGCGAAAAAACACACACACACACACATACACGAAAATCTTTTTTTCTTTTTCTTTTTTCTTTTTTATTTGGGGGTGGGGGTGGGGTGGGGGCTAGACTCAAAAAAACAAGAGGTTCATTGAGATCATAAAAAGGCACAGCTTCTAAATCACATATATTTAACTCGAAAAACGCCTAGAGGGGACCTTAAGGCTTTGGTGGAGTGGAGGATTAGGTAGGAACAGAGTTCTAAAGTGTTTCAGGTTCATGAAAATTGCAATTAAAAAATGAAAAATCAAGTAAAGCTTTTTAATTAAGTAAAAGTCATTATTGCAAAAAATACAACTAACTAATTTCATTCCTGGTTGAGAAGGTGCTGCTTGCCTTCTAAAACGCGTGGCATTCACTGGCGCTCCATTCATGTTAATCGCGACTGGGAAACAATATATATAATGGTAACTTTCCCAAATTTCGGCAAATTCCCCGGAATGAACCCTAAACAAATATTAAAATCTGTATCTTCCCCAATCCACATGCAAAATCACAAAATTGTATCCACTGTTGTGTGTTTGTGTGACAAACATAAATCAAGGAATTGAAAGAATTGGAGACATGCGTACCGTATGAAGCGTCTTCAAGCATTTGGAGCAGCCGGCGAGACCGGCGTAGCCATTGAAATTGTTACTCAAGCAATCCTTCTCCAATTTCTTCACATTCTCACTACCCACCAATTTCCCGCGCGAATTCAAGTAAAAGGATTCCGGGCAGCTGAAGGGGTGCAATCTGATGCCACAGTAGCAGTAAACAACATCACATGTTTCGTTAGGCTTCGTCAATTCGATCCCTCTGCTTCCCAGTTCTTTTTCAAGTGTATCCACACAGGTCTCGGAGTCATCTGGCAGCACTGGCATGTCATACCCCGCCGTCTGCGGCGGAGATTTGGTTACGTACGCCTGTAATGCGGTATTCGAATAGGCGGAGTAGAGCCACGCCGCCAGAACCGGGCAGCAGCGGGCTCGAAGGAGCTGATTCGGGTCGGGTCCGTTGAGAGATTTTGAGCCACAGGCGGACTTTATTCCACGGAAGAGCTGGTTAGGGAGGTCCAACGGGCAGCCGGCGACGTTTGACTGCTCTGGGAAAGCCGGAATGGTCGCCGGCGGTGAAGGGACTGGTAGAAATGTCTGGGTCTGGACAGGATCCGGGTCCGGGTTAGGCAAAATGGGCGAGGCTAATGATGCAGCTATATGAAACGTGATGAAAAACAAAGTGATAAAGAATGACATTGCTTTGAAACCCAAAGAATGTTTTTCAGTTTTCAGTGGGAATCAAGCATGGATGTGCTGGGTTTTCTTTGCTTTCTTATGGGGGATGGTGGTGGGGGAGAAGTTAAATAAAGGCGGAATGAAATGAAGTGAGCTATGAGGCTAATGTGGGGTATGAAAGTTGGAGAAAGTTTGGCTGCTTCTTGTTGCTCTATGATGGTCGACTCGTTCATACAGTTCTTGTTAAGGTGATGCTGGGTTGACGTCTATCGTATTTCTTGAGCATTTTCTTGACGGTTTTTCTTTATCAAAATTTTTTACTTCTTTCTACATTAACTTCAGTTGGTAAATGAGATATGATGCTATTAATTATTAAATTAGGCTGTTTTACTGATTGAGCTTCGAACTCAAAACACAATCTATTTGAACAGGTGGGATTGATTAAAAATTAGTGGCGCTACTCCATATTTGTTAACAAAAAGTGATCTTTTTCATCTACTAACCTTGAATGACATTTTACTTTACTTTGGATTTTTCAGCATGACATTTTTTCTATATATGTTAATGTGTTAGCAAAAGTCGATGTATCAGAGTAAACATGTGTTCATTTTAGGCCATTCCAAACAAGGCTAATTTAGTAGAGTGATACTATTTAGCATTATTGGTGCTTGACATCATATCAATGTGACATTAAATGATAAGTTGAATTAAGTTAGTCTTTCCTTTATTCATTTAATTTGACTTATCATTTAATGTCATATTAAATGTCACATAAACTGATATCAAGTATTACTGGTGCTATATAATATTATTTAATTTAGTAAGAATACAAAAAACCAGGATTCTAAAGCAAGATTTGATGTATTTGGGTCAATAGTCTTGGCAACAATTACACGTTGACGACAGTATCAACTAATTTGTACCCAACATCTACCTGCCATTTTATTATTTATTATAACCATAAACATAGGGGTATATGCTGTTTTAACTCTAAATTATTATTATTGTCATTCTTTCTCATCGTTCCTACAATTATTGATCGATCTACATCAATATCTCAAAAATTACGGTCTAACTACAGAGTCTTATCTATCTCATATTAAGGAGCCTTATGACTTACGTAGCGAAAATCTAACAAAAGCGACTCCACCAATAAAGGAGCTATATTTGTTAGATTTCCGTCACGTAAGCCATTTGAGCCTTATCTATCTCCTTAAAAAATTTTCAAAAACTATACAGAAAACTGTGTTTCCATGTGCAAGAAGAAGCACTTTATGTTGCATCGAGAGCCTAAAATCAGAAAACATTCAGCTACTAATACAATAGAATAGTGCGTATTACAAATAATATAGATTCAGCTCGATTAGATTTATTTATTTACTATTTTTTTTTGGGAACACTATTTATTTACTACTTATGTGTTCATTTTTCAATGTTTTTTTCTTTTGGAAGGTTCATTGTGGTGGGTAAAAATAATTATTTGGAAATTTAGGTCCAAAGAGAAATAATTATTACAAATGACAAAAATACACCAATAAAGTGAACTTGAAGCACTTGAATGTATGAGATAAAGGGAAATAATAATCATTTGAATCTTTTGCTAACTAAGAATGATTATAGCATGGATTTCCCTTGTTTAATAATTTGTTGTTAGTGGTTGCAAGAGAATTTGTTGGTTTGATTAGGACTCGACACTCAACTGGTAGCTTTAATTTGTGTTAACTGAATTGAGGTTTTTTTTTCCTTTTTTTTTTTTTAACAACTACAACATCATATTGTAGGGGATGTGAATTGAACTATAGTAAAAAATGTGAAAACACACTCAAATGTTAGTAGACCATGAGTCTTGACTTAACTAAATTGTTGATTATTCTCACAAGTTAAAAACAAAATTCTATTATTTTCCGAAAATTTTAAAAATAAAATTCTAGTCCCTCCGTCCCACAAAGATATTCCCCTTTTAAATTTCACACAAATTAAGAAAAAGTGATTAATGTATTTGAAAAAGTAAAATTAACCCATAGAATTCCTATAATACCTTTATTTACTCATAAAAAATTGATTAGTTCACAATTAACTAAGTTGACTATATATTTGTTGTTAATTCCAAAAACATTAAAGAAGGGTATGATATGAAAAAGAAATTTTTACTGTACTTCTAAAAAGGAAAGAAGAATATGATATGAGACATACAAAAAAAGGAAAAGGAGAATACCCTTTTGAGACGGAGAGGGTATTAAAGATGGACTAATTATTTTACATTTCTTATAGGACCGGTTTCATTATTTATTATTTAAGTTCGTTGAGCGCAATAAAATAAACATCAACCAAACCTATAAATTTCTAGGTAAAGATTAATTACACATTGTTGAAAAGTTTCAATAATTCATGTATATACTCATCTATGAGCTTTAATGAAATCTTGCTACATTGACATGACTTATAGAACATCCCACATGCCTCTTCGAGCTGCCATAAATTGTCTTTTCTTTCTATTCCATATATCTACAT
The DNA here is from genome assembly GCA_963692815.1 of Nyctanthes arbor-tristis. Classification (NCBI taxonomy): domain Eukaryota; kingdom Viridiplantae; phylum Streptophyta; class Magnoliopsida; order Lamiales; family Oleaceae; genus Nyctanthes; species Nyctanthes arbor-tristis. The sequence continues at coordinate 7,384 of CAVNYN010283350.1, read as the reverse complement.
GTCCTACTACAACCAAAGTCACAATCACGATCGAGACTACTCAATGACGATGACCCTTGGGAGTAGAATATCTTAGGTGTAATTCAATCGTTTATTTTAGACAAATCTTGTTTTGGACCGAAGATTCCTACAAGTTTTCCAATAGAAAATGTGCCAATGTAGTACTTAATTAGACAGTATTATAAAAAGCACGAAAAAAGATTGTTCAAATAGGCTAAAGGATGAAGTGTGAGCAGAAAAGCTAGTTTTGAGTCTAAACTTGAAAAAGCAAGATAAAGAGATGCTAAGCAGGAAAAAGTTCAAAACGTTTTCTTGATCATTTGTCGTGCTATATACAGTCTAGAACTGTAATGAGAAAATTTTGAGCCTTATATATGAAATATCCTTCAGAATAACCGGCTTTTTAGTGAATCGAGCTGTCATAATTTGTTTTTTTTCTTCCATCCCAAATAATTTATATACCCTACAATTAGAATCACGAGATGACTCATAGGAACAAAACAATATCCTGCATTCTGCAACTCAACATATCTTGTGCATGGGATGGACCATCTGCCGGAGCATTTTCTGCAGTTTTGCAAAAACTTAGCTCTGTTTTTTAATCTGATATGAAGACAACTACTCTCTGTGATTGTCACACCAATACCACGCATTTTTTAGTTGATACTAACAGGTCGTATAAAGCGACATTAAATGAGTTCTACGTCTATTTCCAACCATAAGATATTCTTACCCATCACAAGTTTTCGAACTTATGGGAACGACTTTAGCACCACAACAACAAAAGGACCTGAGAGATTACAAGAGGGCCTTCCCTTGAACCACCCTGGGTTTGCAGGAGATGCCCCTGTTACCCCCAACAAAATTCCTTGAGCCAAAGCATAATATTGGTTATTTATATGAACAAGACTTGCATTTTAAGAGAGAACCTAAATCTCAGAACATAGTTGTAGCAGTAGAGAAAAAGAACAAAGTTTATTAATTATCTTTCATTATCTCATCCTAACTGTGACAGTACCAAACATACAACTTAGGAACTGTTTCTATCCTTTCTTTTCCATTAGAGACAACTGTTCACAATTTAATAATATCAGGTCCCATATGAAGCCTCTGCTAATGAATACCACGTCGATCTCCAACTTCATAAGAATTCTAAAAGTAAACTACTATGCTGTCCTGAATAAGCAATAGCTATTCATGTAGATTCTTTTAAGTGAAATTAAATTGCATTAATTATACCACCCATCTTCATTATAACAGGCAAGCAAGCTACGCATGAATCTCATAACCCAACAACTGAATCACTGAAAGCTACTCAGGAAAATTTAATGACCCAAAGTATATAGTTGGAGGTTTATGTACACTGAATACCACTAATAATATCTACTATATTTTTCACATTAAGTGCACTTTGGATGCGCAGAAACATTTCGAATGAAGCTAAATCCATAGACATGAAGCTTAACTCATGATAAGAAAACCATAAGTAGGAAACAGTACTACATGAAATTTTTGAACCTCTATTCAAGACCATAATAGAGATTCTACAGTAAGAAAATTGTATTTATATAGCCTATACTTCTATATTTGTCATTCCTACAAGACCACTGCTTGTCGTTCTCTTTCATAATTTAACTCAATCTGAATCAAACTCTTTCTCGCTAAATCCATCACTTTTGGGCTGACGCTGAAGTTCATCCAAAAACTCATTGTCCGACTCATCACCGGTCCCTTCCAGTTTTCTCCTCAGTATTGCTTCAAATATCGACGGGATTGCTTCATTGTCACCCTTAAAAAACCGATCTATTTGCTCTTTAAGCTCTGCCAGAAAGTGTAAACTTTAATTAGAGCTGTCGCACTGCAAAATGCTTACGTTTTTATTCAAGAATTATCTCCAATCAAGAGAATAACCTAAAAGGCACGAACAGCTTAATTTGTAAAACACCATTCAAGTTCCATAAACAGCATTAACCATGTAACATAATGTACTAATAGAGTAACATTTATAACCACATAGCTCATTAACAATAACAGGGGAATATTTGGGTCTGTTTGGCAACCAATTATAACATGGTTTCAATTATAATGAATTTTAATTTTTGAATTCATATTATGTGGAACTATAAATATCTGACAAGTGTAACTGGTTATGAAATTCGTGAGAAAATATTCAAACTAATTACACTTGTCAATTTTATCTAATTCCACATAGCACAAATTCAAAATTTAAACCCATTTTAATTGCACCCATGTCATAATGGGTTGCCAATCAGGCCTTTTATTTCTGACGACGGTCTTTCAGAATCCAAGGTGAGGCATGGACACTGCTCTAACAAGAAGTTTGTGTTTTGACTGATCGATTGTAGTATTAATTGCCTGATATAAACATACTTATTGGTAGATGCCGAATTTCTTCAATTCAGATGCTCCATCTTTTCATCAAGCGTCTTAAATTTAGGATGGTCAAAGGTCTGTCTAGAGACATGCATATTTCATCTTATATGGAGAGAGAATCAAACTTCCGATCCACTTGAAGAATTCTAAGTATTGGCCTAGAACTTTGTGATTGTTAATCTCCCAATGATATAGGCAGGCAAAACTGAATCCAATGAAAGTCATGTTAAAGTTGGCCACTGGACATCATCTTATGACTTATCAGAAGCCAAATTAGCCATGCATAAGCCCATGAAAACCCCTTTGTTTGGTTTACTCCTACGACCAGAGTCCTTAAGATAATATTCTGCCCCTTGATTCATTTTTAGTCACTTTAAGCTTTTATCAGCCCTTATCATGCTTCAGAGAATCAATTTTGATAAGCGGGGACAGAAGATCCGCTAGTTGCAATTGCTGCTAATACCTACTGGATTCTACCTGTCTTCTCTTTCCTTGATAAAGTTTCTACATTTTTTGTTCATTTCAGCCACTTCAATCCTGCATCAATCCTCATGCTGAAAGGAACCAATGATGACGAGTGGAGAAGGACCTGCCCTGATTGGATTTGCTGATATTACCTCCTAAATTCTGCCTTTGTCTTCTCTTTTCCTTCTTCTCCTTCTCTTGGGGATATTCTTAACCTCTTAAGTGATTCAGTTTCTCTTATACTTCAGTGTATGTAATTAGGCCACAACAGAACTAGGTATACATTAGTGTACGGTCAAGCGAAAATGAAATTCTTGAACTTGTTTGCCATTGTAATTTCTATCTACCCCTGACAGGTGAAGTCATTACAATAACATCCTCGACGTGAAATTGTTCTAGCTTTGGAACTTGGAAAAAGAATGGAAGAAGTGAGCATCTGTAGCAACAGCTCTTTCACACTTATATAAAATTGAACAAAAGGGCAGGTGAATTGTCAAGTCAACATCATAATAATAGAGGACCCACATTCCATCTCTCCCTGTCTTTGGAAAATATTTTACTTCCCTCTGTTAAACTCTTTTCCCACCTCAAAGGATCATAGAGAAACAACAGAGTTAAGCAATTCACGAATACCATTGCAGTCTATTTACAACATTGAAGAAAAGGAAAACTTCGAACCACTGGAAGTGAAAATATGTCAAGCTCCACTTCTCCAAGAACATATCAATATAGAACTGATATTATTCTTTATTGACATAGTCATGGTAAAGTTCTGATTCATAAGAGGATATTTGGAATGTGTTGTTGGAAACATCAACTTTTCCACATATGGCACTAATTATTGACTTCAAGAATCTGTTTTAACTCCAAATGTTTGAAAATATCGGTGGCGTTAACCAATCTGCTAGACAATATACATCTATGACAACATTAGAGTATTTCAAGAGAGGTTCACCAAGGCTGAAGCAACTGAGTGTTTGAATTTGATGCAGTCAAAGATATATAGGTGCATATAATACTGAATGAATAACAGGTGTACCCAGAATGACTTGTTATACCAATGCCCAAGTGATCAGATTGTCTTGTTAGACTCATTAGTTATCCAATGTCATATTATCACATGATCATGGACATGCAAGAATTAGCTGGAGTTCCAAACAGAATGAGAAAGACAACTCTTATAATAGTAAGTTGAAAGTTGAAGATCAAGACTTTATCATTCCTCTGTTTAGTTCATATGTTATCATAAGGTGCAAAATATTATAAACTAAGTGTAGTTTTACTTGTGTATAAATATTGCCCTATAAAAGCAGAAGAATGATTCATGAAAGGCTAGATTCTATTTCCAGCAATGACTAGTTCTGCTGCATAAGCAAGGTAGGTGAAGAATCTTTTTCATTTTATATAAATCAAAAGGCAAAAATATGCTACAAGTTCGAACACCAGATGATGGAACCTATAGCAAATTCCCACTCTTTGTTAAACATAAACAATCTTAGCCTCTGATGTTTTGCAACAAAGCAACCGATTCAGGAAAACATTTCCCATCAGGAATCTCTTCATGGGTTCTACGAGACATATTTCCATGCTGAAACATAACTTCACTGAGTAATGTTATGTTTGTAATATTTTCCACTATATTGGCCATCATGGGTTCAGACAAAAAATGGTAATAGTAATTACATTCCTTTGATAAAAATTTCTTTCTCCTGTGCTTTGACAGTTGATTTTTTTTTTTTAATTGCTTTGATAAAAAAGAAAAGAAAGAAAAGGAGAGGAGAAGAATGAAATATTTTCCCAACAAAAATCTCCCTCAACCAAGCTGAGGAGATAGGCAGATAGCCAATGAGCTAATTATGAGCAATATTTTAGAAAGCGGAAAATGTGGTTCTTTTGTGGGCCTGTTTGGCGATAGTAGAAAGGGGGCTTAGGCTCCAAAGGCCGTGCACCTTTTCATATTTTTCCTTTTTCATTTTGTTCTCATTTTCTTGTCCAATTTTTTGGTCAAGAAGTTAAATAACCATGACAATAGGAAGTTAACAAGTGTTTTGGGTTTTTTCCTTCTTTTTTTTTTTCATTTTTTTCTTTTTTAGTTTAATTAAGATGATCTTGAGAATAGAGAAGTACCTAAATCCGCTTATATATGTAAGGCTTAACCTTAACGCCTTTATACGTTGCGCATTTTAGAATATGAGTACAAGTTTATAAATGGACACATGAACAATACATAAAAAGGAATTTTCGACATATACACAACGCAGACACTAGTCATTTCATAAAACACAGATCATTTTTAAGCATTATATTCAAATAACTCAAGTAACTCTCAAAGTTGGACAGCTGCAACCCCATAGACATTTGAAACTAGTCTTGTTTTGCAGGTGAATCGCCAAACCAGTAATATAATATATACCAGAATTTGTGAACCATAGGGAAACAAGTAAACCAGTTGGTAAAACTAAGCCAAATTTGTCAAAATCATTTCTTTTTCTCGTTGGGCTTTTGTGTGCCTTTTCCCAACAAATAAATTGGTAAATTGAACACAGGTACATTAAAATGACATATTACCAACAAAAACAACAGGAGAAACCAGAACGGAGGTAAAGCTTGTACCTTTGTTGGTGACATCGAGAGCATCCTCAGTTGGTCCATCTTTCCTAGAATTTGATTCATGAGAAGGGTAAGTAGTAGGGACACTCTTTTGAGATGTGAAAAGTCGAAAGTTCAGATAATTTGTTGAGCCATTTGAATAAAGCAGTGGTGAGACAAGGTTGAAAGGTCTTCTGGGTTTAGAACCGAAGATGGGGAAAAGCTTTGTTAAAGAGGGTTTCATTCCTAATTCGCACGGCTTTCGGGATAAACTTGGATGATGGTCTATGTGGACAAATACTCATTTTTTATGCACTTTTCAAGTGCGAACCTCTTGATTCTGGAATACAGTCAATTGCCATAGCAGAGTTGCTAGAGGTTTCTCCCTAATTTTGTTCAAAGGCTAAATGATTGAATCCCAGGACAAGTGTCTGTCTAGCGGCATTACGGCACGAACTCGATTTCTCTCATCTATTTATTATCAACATATAGCGGGGCACAACTCACATCAAGCTCAAATTTAATAATAAACTCGCGCTGAATTCACAATTAAATTCTTGATTTGGCCACATAATAAGTAGCGATTGAATATTAGAAATTTTTCTACCCACATTCATTATGCGCCCACTAAGGTCTCTTACTTAGTTTCCGCACCTTCGCAAAGTGTATATTATTGGAAAATTTACACATTGATATTCCTAATTTATCCATAATGACATTTCATATCCCGTCACAGTTAATCATAAGTAGATTCTCTGTTCCACATATTTTTTTCGTGATTCCCACCCACCACCTATTCTTTTTTAGACTTCTAAATAAATTGTAGATTTTGAAAAAAGAACCAAGTCAATCAATTATTAATTGCTCGTTGTAATGACAATAGATATAATTCTCATTCAGTAAATGTATTTCTCTTATCAATTTCGTTTATTGTGAATATTAAAAAAAAATCGTTTATTGTGATTTTATCTATTTTAGTAACAATATGATTAAGCCCTTTTTTTGGTTAGAATTTATATATGTTTTCTGTAAGGATAATTATATATGCACCACTCATTTCACTAAACACACCATATTTTTATTGATGTAAACATCTCTAATATTTGTTTCTATAATATTTAAGCCTATAAAAGTTTCTGCTACATTTTTTTCTGAAATTTTTTATTTAACTGCCCACTTGTGTGCTCTTAGTTATCAATACATTTAAAAATATTTGATTTGTATACTTTAAAATCATATGAAAGCACGTAGCTGTGTATAATTAGATATTGCATTTTTTGTTTATTTAAAAATGTGAAGCAATTCTCATAATGAAATTTTTAGAATCATATATCATACGATAAAAAGATATCTCATGATATATATATTTTACCATTTTATTATACATATATTTTCTATAACAATTTATCAATTAAAAAGAAAATGAAAATTTGTGAAATTATATAATATTTATAAATTTAGGTATGAAGGGTTAGCCCACGTGATTAAAGGCATTGGAATTACCCGAATTCAAATCCCTACAATACCCCTTCCCTATCCCCTTTGTACGAATAATAATAATAATAATAATAATAATCTATATATAAATAATAAGATAAGTTTATCTGGCATGCTTTTTCCTGCCAATAGACAGCTTCATAGGGATTCTGATGATGTCACTAATGACGTCATCTATGAAATTATATTATTTTATTTTTTCCTGAATTATCTTCTTTACCGTATCTTCCTTATATTTTCCTTTTTGAAATTTATACTGCTCCAATATGTTTCTGATTTCTGTAGTTATGTTTGTGTTCAATTCAAACTTCCCTAATTTCTCCTCTCTATGCCTTATCCTCGAATCTTCATCCAATTACGGCTTCAATTTGAAATTCGAATATTCTAATATTTCTCTTGCATTATCTTTAATTGTTGATTTGAATTAATTTTCTTTTTA